>CAUYLG010052955.1:0-29688 GCA_963573385.1 Cacajao melanocephalus
GCCTCCTGGGTTCAAGCGATTCCGCTGCCTCAACCTCCTGAGTAGCTGGAATTACAGGCGTGCATCATCACGCCTGACTAATTTTTGTATTTTTAGTAGGGACGGGGTTTCACCATATTGGCCAGGCTGGTCTCGAACTCCTGACCTCGTGATTCCACCCGCCTCAGCCTCCTAAAGTGCTGGGATTACAGGCGTGAGCCACCACACCTGGCCTACTTTTCTATATTTTTATAGAGATGGGGGGTCTCACTATGTTACCCAAGCTGGTCTCAAACTCCTGGCCTCAAGTGATCCTGCCAACCTCAGCCTATCAAAGTGCTGGGATTACAAGAGTAAGCCACTGCCCCTGGCATCTTCTTCTGCTTTGTTTTTCCCCCTTGTAACTCTGATCATACATGACCTACTGATCTCCTTTGGGGTCTGTCTGCCCCAACAGCAGAATGCTATTTCCTCTGTTGAGGCCCCACTGCCCAGGCGTGCAGGACCCAGGGCAGGAGCTCAGTGAACTGGCATGCCAGGCCATGGAGGACCCACCCTGCCTTGGGTGATGTGGGATAGAGACAGGGAGGTGGGGTGTGCCTACCCAGACCAGCCAGGCTGCCCCAGCACCAGGTACAGGCTGCTGTGGGGGCCACAGCCCACCTGCACTCTGAGAAGCAGGATCCCCACAATGGCAGCAGAGCAGACGTAAAACTGCGAGGCCTCTGCACATGGATGAGAACGTGTCAGACGCACCCAGAAAGCTATTCAATGAAAGGCTTGTTTCACGGGCTCCACTGGTGGGCATGACAGCATCGCCCACATGTTCACTCTCTGCAAAGAAAAATGGGCCCTTTTGAGGGATATAAATAGCCTGTCCAGATGTGGGAGTGCCTGAGGGGCTTTTCCCAGGACTCCAGTGTGTATCCCTCAGCAGCACAGATAGCAGCCCCTCAGTGAGACCCCAGGGGCTGCCTAAGCAAGTGCAGGTCAGGGCCTGAAAGGGTTACGTGGGAACCCTCCTCCCACAGGAACGCAGGATGGAGCTCATCACAAACCATCACTGACCTGCAGGCTGAACACGCCAATTGATGCATTCAGGGTACAGCTGGGACACGGAAAATCAGCCACAATCACACTGTGTAAGTCTTACCCACAGAAAGCAAGGGAAACAGAAGCCCAGATAGCGCGGGGCCTTTTGGGGAGGGGTATGTTCACTGAAGCACAGGCCTGGGTGCCCTGCAGACGCACAGTCTCAGTGGTCCCTTGTTATTTGGTAAGGCCCAGCAGGCTGTCTTGTAATTGTCTGCATAAATGCAAAATAATAGCACGTAAAGCTGGCTAAAAATACTCTCAAAGCCTGATATGGTTGTTACCAGTCAGTAGCTCCCAACTACAGGGGTGGGGCCTTGACAGGAGAGGAAGTCAAATCCAAGGGCACCAAAGAGCAGTTTAGATCCCACACATACCAGGCGAGCCACAGGTAGGAATTCAGATTTTCCTAGAAGTCACACTAAAAGAGTAAGTTTTCTTTAGTGATATACATATACACACAGAGACAGAGAGAGAGAGAGAGAGAGAGAGAGAGAGAGAGAGAGGGAGGGAGAGACAAGGAATCTCGCTCTGTCGTCCAGGCTGGAGTGCACTGACGCGATCTCTGCTCACTGCAACCTCTGCCTCTCAGGTTCAAGCAATTCTCCTGCCCAGCCTCCCAAGTAGCTGGGACTACAAGCACATGCCACCACACCCAGCTAATTTTTGTATTTTTAGTAGAGACGGGGTTTCACCATGTTGGCCAGGATGGTCTCAATCTCTTGACCTCGTGATCTGCCCACCTTGGCCTCCCAAAGGGATTACAGGTGTGAGCAGCGGCGCCCAGCCCTTTAGTAATGTATTTTGTCTAACCCAATACACATCCAAAATACAATCCATCTACATGTCTTGCACGCAGGTCATAAACAAGGCAGTACATCTTGCCTTCTGAATGCAAACTGTTAGTCGCTTGAGGCATCTCGGCTCTGATCAGCCACACTTCTGGTATTCTGTGTCAGGTGTGGCATCCAGGTAGGATACTGGACAGGGACCCTATGAGGCATAGGGAGGCAGTAGTGCCCACACAGCCAGTGAAATGAGGAGGCGCTGTGGATCTGAGTGTGCTGAGGGTGTGGAAGCTTCTGGTTACTATAGATGAGCCCTCGGCCACAGGCCCCTCCTGTGTGTGAGAGGCAGCTGGATGGTGCTAGTACCCCACATGTCCCGTCCTGTTAAAGCAGCTTTGGGATGCACAGCTTTACCATGCTTCCTCTGCACTGACCTGCTGCACTGTCTCTAGACTGCATGGCTTATCTTCAAAGCCAGGCTTCAGACAGGAAAGCTCACATCGTTCATCATCAGTCAGAGCAATGCCTCAGGACCCTGAGAGCCCATCAGGGATGGGGTCCTGGGTGTTTTCCAGGTAACAGCCTCACAGGGCTGCAGTAGAGGACCTGGGACACCCTCCTGGGCCTCCTGAAACATGCAGAAGTAATTCGCTTCCCTTTCAGTGTCATTTAATTAAATCTATGGTCTTTCTGCTCTCAGCTCTGTGAGTTGCGCAACTGTACCTTCTAAAAATAAAGCCCAGCTCCTATGAACAGGGCTCCATCCTAGTGCGGGCGAAGCAACCCTGCCTCCAAGCCTTGGGGCACACTCGGACCCCAGGGAGGCTGGGCAGCACCCACACAGTGCACTTTATAAAGACTACAGGTTGTTTTAAGTTAAGAAAGATGAGCCTAAATGCAGGCAAAACAACCAAACTCAAAGGAATTCACTTTCTGCACTCAGAACTTCTCCCCATAAGCACATCCAAGTGTAAGAGTCTGGGTCTAAGAAAAGAAATCACATGCAAGACACAGCCTTGGATCCTGTGGCTCTGACTCCCCCAGACAGATGTCCAAGCCAACCTGTGCTCCCTCCTCTGAGGACGCAGAGCGCTTTGCTGCCTGTCTTATCCCATGCTTCTAGGGGAGCTGCTGGCAGGCGATGGCCCCCAGGCCGTTCCCAGCCATGCCTAACAGGCCTGCAGTAGGGACCCCAGCAGCACAGACCAGTCTAAGGCAGGCCTCCCAGAACCATCTCGTCCTGGCCCTCGCCAGGTGGACACACAGCCCTGACGGTCAGCTTCCTGTGGAGGCCGTCCTCTCGCCAGGACCCTGCTTCACAGAGCCTGGCCCACACTGGCACCGGGAACCACAATGCCTGCTTTGTCCCCACCCAGAGGCCAGCAAATTTGCTTGTATGGGCCACTTCACACTTGAAAACGTCCCTTAAAAGTTATTTTTGCTTCCACTTCAACCCAAGTTCTAGAATATATGTCTTAATCTTCAGTATGTCCTTTGCAAATGGTCTTATGTATGCAGACTCTCCATGTGTGAAAGCTGCAGCCAGGAAGATCCCAGCCTGAGCAAGACCTGGAGGGCCGAGGCACCCCCAAGGCAGTAGAAGTCACAACCCAGCTTTCTAAAGAGGACGCAAGGACTTACATATCCTGCTTCTTACAGCAAAAGTCACAACTGGAAACGCCCTCTAACACAGACACACCTGCATCAACCTTTAATCCACGTCTCCAGGAGCGGCCACAGAAGGTGGCATGCAAGTCTCCCCCAGCTTAGTGTGGCTGATAAGGTCAGCACCCCTGTCCTCCCTAATTTCCACTCTCTCCTCTATTTCCACGACCAGATCTAGCAGGAGTGGGCCTTGCACAGAGGGCCCTCTATCAGATCAAACAGAGCAGATTCTTCTGATGACCTTTTCTCTTCTGGCTCCATCTGAGCATGTAAACAAGACAGAAACAAGAAGCCTGCACAGGTGGCTGATGAGCCAAAGATGGTCCCTCCCAGGGCTACCTAGGGTACCTCCCACATCCAGTGAGAGTGTCAAACCACAGTCGGTGCCCCATGGTGAAGGCAGGGTGTGAGACTGAGGGCAGCATTCTGCGCAGGGTGAGTCCCATGGAGTCTGCAATCCTGCACAGCACAGGGACGTGTCCTGCGCCAGCCCAGGCCACCCTCGGGATGGCGGGGGGGGGGGGGTGTCGCCACTCCACAGCACCCCCAGCCCCGAGCTGACCCAGTGGAGCCCTGGCACAGGACTCAGCCCAGGTATGTGCCCAGCATGGGTGAGGAAACCCCACCCCTCCAGGAAGCCACCCGGGGCAGCTCTGCCCCTTCACATTTACGGAAGAGGAAACTGAACTCATGAAGCGATGGGCCAGCAGCCCTCCAAGGCAGGCAGCCCGATCTCAATAGCTGAGAGGGGATAGGGACAGAGCCAGAGAAAATGGGTGGCCTGGGTCACAACCTACAACTACATCACTTCATCACGCTGTGCCTCCGTGGCCTCATCCATGACAGGGAGGGCCAGTGCTCTCTAGGGCTGCCATGACATACAGGCTCGCCCCCACGTGCCTGTCCGCAGCAGGGCCCATGTGGCCCAGTGCTCTGAAATCTCAGATAACACGGAACCCCTTCTTCCACTTGGCGCGCTCGAGGGGCAAGGGTGGGAGCAAGGGTGCATCAGCCCTGGGGGTCCCCTCCACCTCACCCCAGCCCAAGCCACCACCTTCCCCAGACCTCCCTGAACATAGGACATGAAGGGTGTGAGCTAGTGGACAGAGGAGAAGCAACTGCCCACTGAAGACCCCAAGGGTCAGGTGAAAGACCACCTTCAACAACCCAATATGAACTCCCAGGTGCACCAGTCCTCAGGGACAGTCCAGGCAGGGGCACCTCCTCCACCTGAGCCCTTCCCTTCCTGCCAGGGAAGCCAGTGCTCAGGCTGGGTACTGGGCTCACCACCAAACGACCCGCACCCAGCATTGCCTCACTCATGGACTCCCCGCCCCCACTCACTCTGACTTCCTTTACAGCTGCATCCCTTAAATGGACCCTGACCACTCCAGGCAGAACCATCTGAGCTTTCGGAGACAGGCCTTCCTCCCTCGCTCTCCAGATGCCTGCCTGGCAGGTCAACAGTGAACGGGCATCGCTGCTGACGGAGGGGTAGAACACCGGGACAAGACCTTCTGAAGAGCCAATTCCAAAAGGAACCATGGCTCTCAGGCGGACATCATCACTTACCAAATGATCAGTGTTGTCAAACATTTCACCATATGGTTTCTTTCTACTATCTGGTGTTAGCAGAGTCTAAAATAGAGTTAGAAAAGGGTGCATTTTAGCAACATAAACTACCAGACTCCTTTGCAATATACATACACACAATTCCATACCCCAACCCTGTGCCAAAAATGTCCCCCAGGGGACTGCAAGAGCATCATCCTAGAGAACCGTCAGTCACAGGGTGTGGCTCACCTGGCCAGGTGAGGCCAGAGGAGGTATCACAGCTAAAGGACAAGGATTAGCAAGAAGTGGGAGGGAGGCATCACCTGCATCTTCCTTCACATACCCATCTCTTCTCCTCTCTACTCCTGGCCAGGCGCCAACGTGGCAGAGAGCATCTCCTTGGCATGGCACACAATCGCTGAGCGTGAGCTCTAGGGCAGGAGGCAGCCAGGGTGGGCCTAGGCCTTACCCAGGAACCCTGTGACCCACAATGAAGCCACAGTCAAGAAGGACACTGTAGCATAAAGCTCACAATCAGTCCCTAACTTAAAATCACATGTGAAGACAATGTCAGTGCTAGTACTCAATATTCCAACACTTCTTAAGTTTTAAAATTAATTACATACTTAAAAACCAAGATCAGGGAGGAGAAGGAGGGCAATGAAGAGAGGGAGAAGAAAAGAAGAACCCAAACAGGTATCAGAATTTGGGAGGGTTTTTCTTCTTGAGATAGAGTCTTGCTCTGTCACCAGGCTGGAGTGCGGGGGCACATTCTCAGCTCACTGCAACCTCTGCCTCCTAGGTTCAAGTGATTCCCCTGCCTCAGTCTCTCAAGTAGCTGAGATTACAGGTGCATGCCACCACACCTGGATGATTTTTGATTTTTGTATTTTTTTAGTGGAGATGGGGTTTCACCATGTTGGCCAGGCTGGTCTTGAACTCCTGATCTAAAGTGATCTGCCCACCTTGGCCCAAAGTGTTGGGATTACAGGCGTGAGCCACCGCATCCAGCCAGGAGGGTTTTTTAATAATCTTAAAAGTAGGGGAGGGCTTACTAATGCCCCTCGTAAAGGAGAAACATGAAGCAACACGCTGAGAAAATGCAAAGGGCTCTTTCCCTCCTCTACTGGCCTCTTGGAGCAGGGAGTGAGCATCGCAAAGTCCCCACCCACAGGGCACACAGCCTCAAATGGCAAGTGAAGGGACAAGCTGTTCAATGTCATTAACGATGAAAGAAACAAACTGAAGCAGGATGGCCATTTTCATCTTTTAGATGACCAGTAACTTACAAAGCTGAGCAACCAGAGCCCGTGATGGGGCGGGGAAACTGGCGCCCGACAGTGGGCGAGGAGACTCTGTTGCTGCCTAACTGTGACATTCGGGATGCTCTTGAATCACATTCCACTTGGACACAAAGCTACACCATGAGGGGTGCTTCCTGCATCATAGCAAAGCCACGGAAACCCTCAAAGTCCATCAGCAGCTGACCAGGATCAAATAGAGTCTATTCAAAAGCTGAAGTCTATGGAGCCATTACAAAGACAAGGAGGTCAGCCGGGCACAGTGGCTCACGGCTGTAATCCCAGTACTTCAGGAAACTGACAAGGGAGGATTTCTGGATCCCAGAAGTTCAAACCCAGCCTGGACAACACAGTGAGATCCCATCTCTACAAAACATTAAAAAGTCAGCCAGGCATGGTGACACACACCTGTAGTCCCGACTACTCGAGAGGCTAGAATGGGAGGACTGCTTGAGCCCAGGATGTCAAGCTGCAGTGAGCTATGACTGTGCCACTGCACTCCAGCCTGGGTGACAGAGTGAGACTTTATCTCAAAAAAACAAAACAAAAAACAAACCCTGAGGAGGTCACCTTGTGTGGAAAGGGAACTGCCCAAGACAGAATAAAAAGGCAGGCCGTGGAGGGGCAGCCAGGGCAAGCCCGCCACTCCATGGTGGCCTTATGCATGTGTGTGAATGGCTGTGTGAGGAACATGGGCTTTCGGGAGGACAGTCCAGAGAGCAGTAACAGGTTTCTCACGCTGTGGAGTGGTCTGAGGATCAGAAGACAACTTGGTCCCTGCATTTCTGAGCTTCCGTATTACTGACATTTTTACCTTGCAGGCTGCAACAGATTATGTGCCACAGTCATCCACAGAGCAGCACCCCCTTTTTCTTGGGTGGAACCTACAAATTTCACATGGTGCACACAGCCTCAGGAAGGCTGACTCATGGCTGGTCACACAGTTCCCTTCCTGGGCCCACCTAAAAGACTGCCTGCCACACACACCACACACACCACAAACATACATCACACACATGCATACATGCACACAGGCACCTATCCATGCAGACACCCACCCACCCACACTTACACACAGACACATATACACCCATGCACACAGATACACCACACACACCCCCCCCATGTAAGCAGACACATGTATATTCACAAAGTCACATACGGACACACACATACATATGCACATATATACATACAAACATGCACATCCACACACACGCACACATACATATACACATATGCACACATGAACATACCCACATGCCACATTCACATACACACACATCTAATACACCTAAACACACACTCATACACACACATAGATACATATGCCCACATGGATACACATACACACACAAACACATGCGCATATACACAAACATATATACCTACATGTATAGTCATATACATACTGCACACACTCACATACACACCAACCTACATACATGTGTCTACCCATACATACACACTCAAACACACACTCTACATGGTCCTTATCCTCGTCCCAAGGGAGCTGCAGCCCAGCATCCCCACTCACTCACACACCAGGGAAAGAACCACCCCACTACTCCTCAGCAGCTCAGAGGCAAGTTCTGAGCCATCGTGGCCTCCTGGGGACCCCATGTGCCTCTGGTCAGTGGTTCTCACACTGTGGCCTGCAGCAAAGCCCTGACAAGGGTCTGAATGCCAGATCTCTGGGCCCTATTCGGAGCCCCAGTCCAGTAGCGCTCTGGCGGGACGCCAAGAACACGCATTTCTAACAGGCCCTCGGGTGATGCTGCTGCTGTTCCAGTGAACAGCATCTGGTCTCTGGGGCAGCTTAAGGGAGTTAGGGTTGGGATGCGGCTCATTCATTCTGTCAGTGAATGCTTTTTGCTCCCTTTTGTGTGCCAAGCTGCATCAAAAGTCCCTGGCCCTCCTAAGCATGCAAAGAAACAACTGGAGAAAGTCATTTCAGGGAGTGAGATGCTGATAGAGCAGGAGCACATTGATGTGAGAAAGAGCCTGCAGGGGTGTTAGGGGGACTCTTACACTCCTGAGGGTCTCATCCTCCTGGAGGGATGACAATCCCCCTGCAGACCCCAAGCCTCTTCCCTGCAGCTGCCCCTGCTCTGCCCCTGCCCAGCCCTGGGTCCCAAACTGACCCTCGTCCTCCCTGCAGGCCTTAGGGGCCGCCCCTGTGTGTGGCAGGCACTTTCCTTCCTGTCTCCACCTGGCTCAAATTCCACCTACCTAGAGGCAGGGACCAAGGTCCCCAGCTGGTCAGAAAGGACCACACGCCACAAGACCTCGGCTAAGATCTGAGGGCCCATGAGACTAACATGAAGGAGCCCAGGCCAGCATCCAGTCACCACATAACAAGCCCTATTCTGTACAAAACTCTGGGTGACAACTGTGACAATGCCAAGTGCTCCTAGAAAACAGCAAGAGGTAAGGAATCCCCTGCCCTCTGTATTGTACAAACAGCTGCTGCTGCAAAAAAAGCCCCTTCCCCACAGGACTGAGCTAAGGCTCATGATGCCCCCACCCACCCAGGATAAGGCCAGACACAGAAACCCGCAAATGCCTGCTCTGCACCCCTCCATGACCAGCGGCACTGTGCGTCCCCCGCCCCCTCCTGATCACTCACAACAAAATGCTCATAACCAAACCCTGCTTCACTTCCGTCCTCCCCCAGGCACCTCGGGCACCATACAGCCAGAGCAGCCCCTCTGACAAACGGCTGGCCTCAGGTAAGGCATCTTCTGACTCCACCATCTTCCTCCCACATCCCATCTCTGGTTCTTCGAAGCCTCATCTACACCACCCTACAAAGAAAAGCCCTTTGGTCTAACGTTTGAGACGTGTGTGATCTCATGATCAGCGCGTGGCCAAGCCCCGGCCCTACTGTGATACTCCATGCCTTCCTTTGCATACTCCTAAGAAAGCCTCTTCTTACTAAATCCGGATTTGTTTTTTATTTGACAACTGCTTACCGATTACACACAACTTGAAACTCCAAAATGTGTCCCACACCCGTACAATGGATGCACAGGTAAGAGCTTTGATTTCTGCCTCCTGGAAGACCAGTACCCACAGGTTTAACGGAGGTCCCGCCAGTTCAGGCCCACAGCTCATGAGATGGCTCAGGAATATGTCAGAGATACCCCAACCCCACATGTGCAGCTGCCTCTGGAAGCCGCAGAGCAAGGGAAAAGGGGAGAAGCAACACTGAAGGTGAACCACACCCCTCACACACATGGGCATCCTACACACCCGGGAGAACCCATGCCCTCCAGCGTAGAACTCAGCACACTGGGCATTTTGTGTAAGCCGCCCTCCTCCAGCAGACAGACAGGGCTTGGCAGGGCCAGCTGAAGATGACACCCAGCCTCGTATGTGGCCACCACACATACCAAGGGGGAGGATGAAGCAGGCGACCTGCTATCCCACACACCCCACAATGGAGAGAGACGGCTCCCAGGGCAGACAACCCCACCGCCTAATCCTACAGTCACACTTGGGAGTTGGGCAGGGCCCCTCAGTACTCTCTTGAAGCCCCAAGGTCTCTTTTCTAAGATTACTGCAAACTGCAACTGAACAAGAAAATGTGTATCTCACTGGAGGTCAGAAAAATGCAGATTAAAGCAAGAAGCCGCTCTTCCCCTACAAAAGGACCAGAGAAAATAATTACAAGCCTGGAGGCGGTGTAGAGGTGTGAGCCCCTCCCTGCTGTCAATGACTTTTCTAGCAAGCAGCATGCCAGGGATATCAGGAATCTTACAAGGGTATGTCTTAGTTATGGGCAACGAGCAGAAATTGGGATGGCTAACTGCAACAAGATGTTTCACCCCATATACTCTTTGTAAGGCTGGGTGCCTCACCAGGGAGCCAGGCACGCCCACCCCTCCCCGTCTTGCCCCCGAGCACATGTTCCCCTTGAGGAATCCAGCGGATGTGACCTCAGCCTGCACTGAAAAGCCCACCCGACCACCTACCCGCCAATTACAGCCCACCCCGTCTCCATCCTGTGTCCCAGCAAACCCACCCAACCGCCTGCCCACCGACTATGAACTGCCCTGTCCTCATTCCTTGCTCTCCCAACTATATAAACCGGCGCCTCAGGGAGTCAGGCGCGACTTCTCTGGCCCCTCTCCCCCGGGACCATAGAACCTTGCCCGGGAGCTGAATAAACTGGAATTTAATTTTTCTCATGCTGGCCTCAGTTTCCTCATTTTAAAGTCGGCAATAACCTTACAAAAATAACCTTACATTTGTGTTTTCAAATATTATGCTTTCTGTGCTTGGATACTATAAAAACAGTGCTGGTATCAAACCTCCAACATTATTACCTTAAAATTTTTAAATATGTAAATTGTTAATAAACTTTGTGTATTCAGATAGTTATACTTTAGGTACTATACATGAATATCCTAGAACAAAACATTAAGCATATTTATTGTTAATTGGGAGAGGTTTGTGTGAAAGCATATTTCATAGAATGGCAACATATTATGAGCTGTCAGAACATAGAAATACCTTTTTTAACAAACAGCTATATTACAGCTTTTATGTATTTTATAGTAATATGCATTACAGTGTAATTTTATTTCAGTTGTAGTAGAGCTACATTACAGCTTTTATATTATATGTATTTTGTAATAATATGCATTATAGCGTAATTTTATTTCACTTGTAGTAAAGTTGTGCTTGGAAGATTAAACATGAGATACCAGGCACCTTAACTTCCTATGCTCCCTGCCTAACATTTCAATCTCCTTCTTCTTTACTGAATACTCACATCCCATCTCCTGTCTCTCATCCCAACATGAAATTTTTGTGTCTGTTGATGTGTTTTCTGACAGTCATGGAAAGATACTAATGAATTAATTTTGTAGTATTTGTATTTTTCTCTTTTTAAAATTAATGAGTATTATTGTTCAAAAAGAATGATTAGGAACTGCTTATTACATTTAGCAAATTAATAAACCATCTTAAATAGGAGGACCTGGATGCATTCTCTAGACCAGTACCTTCAAAGTATTTTTTATGGAAACTGAAGTCCAAGGAAGTGCTTGAGGGGCCACATGGTTCACAGTTTAATGAGAACAGCTCTGATTTCTGTTTCTATTAAATTTGCATTCCAAACAATTTTTTATTGCTAAAACTGGTTCTACTTCACTGAAGAAGAAAAAAAAAGAAAAGAAAAACTATTCTTCTAGAATATTTCCTATAATTAACTTATGGTCCCTTATGTTACAGCCTACAATTGATGAGAAAATTCAGCTGGTACCTAAAGCACAGCTAGGCAGCTGGGGAAAAGGCAGCAGTGGTGGAGCAAAGGCAAGCGAGACTGGTAAGCGTCCCTTCTCAAACCTGGCTGTGAGCATTCGCTTCACAGTGCATTCCCATAGTCATTGAATGAGGGTTTTAGGGAAAGATGTGTAGACTAATCATGCCTAAAATTTGTTGGTACCCTTTCCTTTCAACACAAATCAATCCTTTCTTAGGATCCTTAAATAATTTTAAGTATGTTTTTTAAAATTTCAGTTCATTCATTTAGGCTATTTAATTTAAGACATTTATTTATTTATTTATTTATTTATTTTTATTTTTTGAGACAGGATCCCACTCTGTCACCCATGCTGAAGTGTGGTGGCATGATCAGGGCTCACCAGAGCCTCAACCTCCTAGGTTCAAGCAGTCCTCCTGCCTCAGGCTCCTGAGTAGCTGGGACTACAGGTGCACACCATCACACCTGGCTGATTTTCTTTTTTTTTTTTTTTTTTTTTAATTTTTTATAGAGATGGAGTCTCACTGTGTTGCCTCGGCTAGTCTTGAACTCCTGGGCTCAAGTGATCCTCCTGCCTCGGCCTCCTGAATGCTGGAGTTACAGTTGTGAGCCACACGCAGCCGCTGAGACCTTAACTTTTTAGGTTCCCTTTTTGTTGTTGTTCACAAATATAGTATATTTACAGAAATTACTGGGACCCCAAAATAAAAGCGAAACTCATTATGCTAAGAAAATGATATGTGTGTCTATATATATATATATATATATACACACACACACACACACACACACACACACACACAGAGAGAGAGAGAGAGAGAGAGAGAGAGAGATGGAGTTGTGCTCTTGTTACCCAGGGTGGAGTGCGATGGTGCAATCTTGGCTCACTGTAACCTCCCCCTCCCGGGTTCAAGTGATTCTCCTGCCTCAGCCTCCCAAGTAGGTGGAATTACAGGCATGCACCACCGCGCCTCACTAATTTTGTATTTTTAGTAGAGATGGGTTTTCTCTCTGTTGGTCAGGCTGGTATCGAACTCCCTTCCTCAGGTGATCTGCCCGCCTCGACATCCCAAAGTGCTGAAATTACAGGCGTGAGCCACTGCACCCTTCTAAGAAAAGAATCTTAATATGCAGGAGTGTTTACTATAATTTTAGGGAGTTGTAAAAGAATAAAGAAACAATGTTCAAAATCTTTTTCAAAAATCAGATTTTTGAGAGATTTGACCTCAGGACCAAAATGTTTGGACCATCACAAACACATCTTACTGGCTGAGGAAGTCCAATGGAAAGAAGAAAAATTTCATTGTTAACCTACTTCCCATATGTCCCTCCACTAAGTAATTTCAACCTTTCTTTATTTAAATTTTTAAAAAATGTCATTATTCAGTAAAACCCACCTGAATATTTGTACACGCATGAGATTGTAGCATTTGTGTTAGGTAGCGTTCTTAAAGTTCAGTTCGGTTTTTGCTTGCCTTCCTTCTATTTGCCACTCCCATCTCTGTTTACTATTTTTTAAAGGAACCAATGGTTGTAATAAATATAGATGTATAAGCTCTCTATTGCATGCAAATTCCCTCTAACACTTTGCTTCTCAGTATGGTAGAGGGACCAGCAGATTGGCATCACGTAAGCTTGTTAGGAATGCCTGGTCTCAGGCCTCACCTAGGGATGCAAATGACCGATTATTTGCGTTTTAGTCATGTGATTTGTATTTTTTTCTAAATCCTCAACACGTGTAGATGCCTTACGGTCAAGTGCTTCCAGTTTAAACAGATTCTCTGCCCTGCAACCTCCAGCACCTTCAGGGTCCACGCCATCCACGCCTGTAGAGTTTGATTCCCGAAGGACCTTAACCAGGTGAGAAGCCTACTTTTTATATCTACTCAAAGCTGACCTACTTGCCAGTCTGTGTGGCAAGGTAGGAACAAGGATTTTGATTATAATCCTTATGGATGCATTTCTTTTATTCCTAAAGTTGATTTCCTTCTTTAATCTTTACACACTATAATTTCTAAGACAGGAACATAATTGGGTGGTGGATTTGGGATTGGATGGGAGGGAAGGGATTCTTAAGAAAGCTAGGCCCACCCAGACAGCACTGGAGGCATGTCTAGGGGCTCCCCAGGCCAGTGCTCCAGATGCTCTAGAAGCACCTAGCATTCTCAAGCATGGGAATTAAAGAACATGACAGTCCACCCATACATTTCTCTGTCACACTCTTGTTTGCATTATATTTGAAGTTGTCCTTCAGTTTTTGCTAGTCTCCATATTTCACTATCTTTCTACTTTTGCTTTTCTAGGATTGATACAGTCAAGTATTCTGATGACTGGTTTACATACAATGAATGGGGACCCTGTGGTGCAGTCACAGAAAATAACATTTTACATAAGCACTTTCAGAACTGAAGTTTTTTTAAGCTCTAAAACTTTTTTTTTTTAATTATTATGTTTTAGAGACAGCATCTTGCTGTGTTACCCAGGCTGGCACTGAACTCCTGGCCTCAAGCGATCCTCTCATCAGGCTTTTTATTATTGTAGTAATTTGATTAGGTAGACTTTGTAAACTATGTTACTTACCCCCTTGACTTCTGAAACAGAGTTTACTTAGCATAGGTCAGCTTTTCTGGATGATTCGGATTGTCATTGAGTATCAGTTGTGGATCTTTGCCTTGTCATAAATTTCCCCTAATGATTCTGCTTCCTAAGCAGTTGTATACGTTCTTTCACAGTAGTTAGACCATTCTCCTGCCTGAGTCTCTCCTTTTCCCTTTTAATTTGCTGCTTCTGGTCTGCCATGGGCCAATAAACTGTTTGCCCAGCTGGTTAGAATCGTCTAAAAGAAGACGAAATAGGGAAATATGGAGAGTCTCTCTTAAAAGGAATAAACTATATGGCATTAGCTAATCCAAGATAGCTTCTACTTGATTCTCAAATATTTTGCATATGTTCGAAATTTCTAAATAAAAAGATATATGGTAATCATAATATTTCCTTTTCATTTACGTAACTCATATTTTCATCATTGTTTTCTTTTTTCCTGAAAATTTTTAAAAACTAAAATAAGAAATTACCAAAATTTGGCCGGGCACAGTGGCTCACACCTGTAATCCCAGCACTTTGGGAGGCCGAGGCAGGTGGATCACAAGGTCAAGAGATCGAGACCATCCTGGCCAACATGGTGAAACCCTGTCCCTACTAAAAATACAAAAAATTAGCTGGGGCGTGGTGGCGCATGCCTGTAGTCCCAGCCACTGGAGTGGCTGAGGCAGGAGAATCGGCTTGAACCCGGGAGGCGGAGGTTGCAGTGAGCCGAGATCGAGCCACTGCACTCCAGCCTGGTGACAGAGGGAGACTCCATCTCCAAAAATAAAAAAAAAATTACCAAAATTAAGGCTGGTTGCCATGGCTCATGCCTGTAATTCCAGCACTTTGGGAGGCCAAGGCGGGCAGATTACCTGAGATTGGGAGTTCGAGACCAGCCTGATCAACCTGGAGAAACCCTGTCTCTACTAAAAGTATAAAATTATCTGGGTGTGGTGGCACACGTCTATAATACCAGCAAATCAGGAGGCTGAGGCAAGAGAATCGCTTGAACCCAGGAGGCGGAGGTTGCAGTGAGCTGAGATTGTGCCATTGCATTTTAGCCTGGGCAGTAAGAGGGAAACTCCATCTCAAAAAAAAAAGCAAAAAACAAAAAAAGAAATTACCAAAATTGTCACTGACTTTTTTGTTTTTGTTTTTGAGACAGAGTCTCACTGTCACCCAGGCTAGAGTGCAGTGGTGCAGTCTTGACTCACTGCAACTTCCTCCTCACAGATTCAAGCAGTTCTCATGCTGCAGCTTCCCAAGTAGCTGGGATTACAGGTGCCCACCACCATACCTGGCTAATTTTTGTATTATTAGTAGGGACAGGGTTTCACCATGTTGCCCAGACTGGTCTCGAATTCCTGACCTCAAGTAATCCACCTGGCTCAGCTTCCCAAAGTGCTGGGATTATAAGTGTGAGCCACCATGCCTGGCCACCACTGACATTTTAAAGTATTAAGTAGTATCCCTTCAAAGAAAGTTAAAACATCTTAATAAATATTCCTTTTAAAGCACTCTTTTAGTTGTTTGTTGAATAATTACACTTTGAAATATAATTGGTGCCTCACACATTTAGTGTTATCTGTGAAAAATTATTCTGCAAACTTTCAGAAAGTCTTAGTTTTATTTTATAATCTGAATATGTAGGGTACATGTGCTCGTCTTTTTAAAGTTAAAACATCTTAATAAATACTCCCTTTAAAGCACTCTTTTAGTTGTTTGTTGAATAATTACACTTTGAAATATAATTGGTGCCTCACACATCTAGTGTCCTCTTGTGAAAAATTATTCTGCAAACTTTCAGAAAGTCCTAGTTTTATTTTATAATCTGAATATGTTGGGTACATGTGCTTGTCTTTTTTGAAAAGTGTTGTTTTGTCTTTTAAGTCGCGGAAGTATGGGCAGAGAGAAGAATGACAAGCCCCTTCCATCTGCAACAGCTCGGCCAAATACTTTCATGAGAGGTGGCAGCAGTAAAGACCTGCTAGACAATCAGTCTCAAGAAGAGCAGCGGAGAGAGATGCTGGAGACTGTGAAGCAGCTCACAGGAGGCGTGGATGTGGAGAGGAACAGCACTGAGGCTGAGCGAAATAAAACAAGGGAGTCAGGTGAGAGACTTGGCTTAAACAGATACAGATGCAGATTTAGGTTTTAAATTTGGAAGGAAAATAAAAACGAGACTCTGCCTGAGTAGATTTAGAATCAACACGATAGCAATACATACCAGCATCTGAGAGTTAAAGGGCACTTTAGTTTTGTAACAGTTCTCATTCCCTAGGTATACCTTTCCTCAACAATTTATAAATTTTCTTTTTTCAATTAAATGTTAATGGTGAGTAGGTCCTCCTGCTGTATTTTAAAGTAGTCTGAATTTCTTATAAGTCCCCTTAACATCCCACACTTTACATTGCTGTTAGAGTGTGTATGCTGTGGAGAGCCCCTCAAATGTGTGAAAATTCTCACATTATTGAGCCACTACAGACAAACCAAAGAGAAGGTATTAGATTGTCTTTAATTACCATTGTCTTCCTTAGTAACCTATTGTTTTTGTATGTATTTAGCATGTATATACTTAAAGGACTTACTGAGATAATGCTCTAAAAATTGCTTCATGTATTTAACCTGTGTTTCAGTTTCCCTGTCTGTTAAATGGGGTAAGTTTTACCTACCTTTTCAGGATAGTATGAACATTAAATAAGAGGTTGATACATGTAAATACTTAGAACAATACCTGATAAATACAAGGTTTTCAAAAAGTATTAGATGTTGTGATGATGACAGCAATGGAAAACTATTTAAATTGAAGATAATTTTCAGCCTCTTTAAAATATTAATAATGAAGTAATACTGTTTGTTTTTAGTATTTAGATAGCTTTCTAACTTATTTCACTATTTAAATTGTTTTTCTTAACTGTAGTCCCTATATAGATTTCAGAGACATTAAAATGTCTTCTCCCAATTGGTGTAACTTTAAATAATACAGCTTTAGGGAAATGTGGCTTTTAAAAAAATATGTGCTATACTTTTTAAAATAACAGGATAGGACATGAAAATATCTTGTGTGTAGTGAATAATGTAGCACAGCTGCCCTATGTGTTTTTATTGTCTGGTTCATTTGTTCACCAGATGCACAGTGAGTGTGCGGCACTTGATTCCTGTTCTCAGCCTTCAGTCTGCTGAGTCAGAAAACCCTGTTTTAGTAATTCCACTAAAGATAAAAACTGAAAAAGGTGCTGTGAAGGGAAGGAATTTAGTTCTAAGAAAATACTTAGAACTATCTGGTACCAAGGAATTATGTAGAACTGGGGCAAGGGGAGGTTTCCTTCATCTGAAGGACCAGTGGGAATGAAACGGGTTTGTAGGCAGGGATGGATGTGAAGCAGAGGGAAAGAGCACTCCAGACAGGATCACTATGAGCAAAGCTGTAGTAGGAGCAGCCATGGTTTGTTCAAGCAGCCGCCCAAGATCAGTGTGGTTCAAGCTTGGTGGTGAGCAGGGCCCTGACCTGTGTAGGATTGTAGGATTTTGAAGACCTCATGTACTCTTCATCATTGAAGCAATGGGAAGCAATCATAATACAGAAAGGAAGAAAAAAGTTCTAATTAGGAAAGTTTATCATGTTCCTAAATATTGTTCATTGTTACGTGAATTACAGTGTTACTTAGTGCATATCTATTCTAAAACAAAAGGTTCCTATATTCTGTTTTTATCTATTAAGTGTATCTGTTCGGCCAGGCATGGTGGCACACGACTGTAATCCCAGCACTTTGGGAGGCCGAGGCGGGCAGATCATGAGGTCAAGAGATTGAAACCATTCTGGCCAACATGATAAAACACCGTCTCTACCAAAAATACCCAAAAAAAAAAAAAAAAAAAAAATTAGCTGGGCGTGGTAATACGTACCTATAATCCCAGCTACTTGGGAGGCTGAGGCAGGAGGCTCCCTTGAACCTGGGAGGTGGAGGTTTCAGTGAGCCAGGATCACACCACTGCATTCCAGCCTGGCGTCAGAGTGAGACTCTGTCAAATAAATGAATGAATGAATGTGTTGAATAAATGAATGAACGAAGTCTATTATATTGTATCTATTAAATGCCATTACTGTAAAAAAAAAAAAAAAAAAAAAAACCATAATATTGTCAACCATAATCTCACTATTTTAATAGTAATTTTTTAATCTTTACTTTTTCTCTTTTTTTATTGGCCTCACTAATAGCAAAACCGGAAATTTCAACAGTGTCAGCTCTTGACAAGCCTGCATTATCAGAAGAGGAAATGGAGAGGAAGTCCAAATCTATCATTGATGAATTCCTACACATTAATGATTTTAAGGTAAATGAGATTAAAACACAAAGTCCTTTGACAGTACATAATAACTTGGTTCTGGTCTAAATCAGGTGTCATTGTGAACTGATAAGACTTAGATTGAGTAATCCAAGTCCTACACAATTCAGGTTGCTTAATGCTGATGCATTAATACCAAATACTCTCTTTTAATTTGATACTATAATTTACAACATAGAGTGGTGGGCAGAGAGAATGAGTACCAGTTCATCCCCTCTAAGAGAAAACCAAATTGACTTCAATATTAAGGAACCAAAACAACACATTATCATTATGAAGCATTTCTGGCACCCTGTATATAGCCATCATGGTCTTTATTTTTTGAGTCTTGCTCTGTTGCTTAGGCTCAAGTGCAGTGGCACGATCTTGGCTCACTCCTACCTCAGCCTTCTGAGTAGCTGGGACTCAGACACCCATCACCACACCCAGCTAATTTTTGTATTTTCAGTAGAGGCAGGGTTTCACCATTTGGGCTAGGCTGGTCTCAAACTCCTGACCTCAAATGATCCACCCACCTTGGCCTCCCAAAGTGCTAGGATTACAGGCGTGAGCCACCACGCCTGGCCTGTCATCATCTTTATAATAATACTATCGTCATTCTCAATTTAATCTTAAAATACGGCCGGCATTACTTTTTCTTTATTTCATAAAACTGAGGCATAAAGAGACAAGCAATATGCCAGGTCAGGCAGCCAAGTCAGAAATTTCAAGACAAGGCTTTGATTTTGTCCTTCTTTAACCCTTATCTTCGCTTTGATCTTCATTTTGAGATACTAGTGAATAAGACATTCTACCTGACCTCATGTGGCAGAGACAAACCATAAACAAATAATTCCACCAGAAGTTACTTAAATCGTAGTTATAATAAGTGCTGGTAGACCTATAGGTCTTATGAGAAATCCATTAATGGGATCTAATTAAGTGACTAACAAAGTCAATGAATGACCCTTTGAAAGAGGAAAATATAATCCTGTGATGAACTGGAGGTATAGGGAGAAAAAGACCTTAGTAATACCTAAAGAGTGCAGTAGGAGGACTCTTTGGAGAATCATGAGCTCTAGGCCAGGCCTGCAGTACAGAAGGGACACAGTCGTTATATCTTTAGGATTTCATTGTGCAGTGTACAAAGCAACTGTGCCTGCAGTATGGTAAAAAGAACCAGGTATTAACTTTGGATGTTTATTGACTCTGTGTCAGGTACTATTGTACATACTTGGTATGTATTAGTTCGTATCGTCCTTGTAATGTTCTCCTGAATTGATATTATCATACACATTTTTATAGATAAGGAAACTGAGGTGCAAAGATGTAAAGCAACTTGTTCAAAATCTTAGTGCTAATAAGTGGCAGATTGAGGATCTAAAGCTAAGCTTCTAGCTTCAGAGGAGAAAATGCTTTATCTCATTGCCTTTAGGGTATCAGTGTGTCAGGCTAAATACTTAAGAGCTGATCTTAAGTTTTTTTCCAAACATCTTCCTAGCAGGTGCTATTGTTTTTAACAGTAACTCAAATTAATATTTATTGAGGCTTTATTTTGTGCCTGGCACTGTGCCAAGGTGTGTGTTTGTGTGTGTGTGTATGTGTATATATATATATATACACAGTTTTATATATATATATACATATACACACACACATTTATATATATAAATGTATATATATTAGACATTTCTCATAGTAACTTTAGGAAGTTAAGCCCAAGAGATTAAGTTAAACTCTTAAACTGATACAGTAGTAAGTGGCAGAACCAGGTTCAAATGTACTTCCATCTGACTCCACCATGTATGTTTTTAGCCTCTATGCTGTATATTTATTGAACATCTAAAATGTGCCAGTCACATTTTAGGTGTTATGACTAGGTATACCATATTTGTAGTGAGCAACATAGTCTGCTTCTATGGAGCTTACATTCCAGTGGGGAGAGACAGACAAGTCTGGCCCTGAGATTGGTAGTCAATTAATAAACAATAGCTACCAAAAAAAAAAATGTTTTCAGTGCCAAAAACTAAAACTATGTGATATGATGGAGTGAGAAAAGACAGGAGGTATCATTTCAACTGAAAGCTCAAAGTCAAGAAGTAGCAAACCATGAGAAAATGAGATGAAAGGGCAAGGTTAGGAACTGCTATGACATTAAGAGTATCATGATATAACTGGAAGCATTACCCTTGAGAACCAGCACAAGACAAGAATGCCTTCTCTCACCACTCCTATTCAACACAGTATTGGAAGTTCTGTCCAGGATAATCAGGCAAGAAAAAGAAATAAAGCATATTGATATAGGAAGAGAGGCATAAAGAGACAAGCAATATGCCAGGTCAGACAGCCAAGTCAGAGATTTGAAGACAAGGAAGAAAGGAAGTCAAACTCTCCCTGTTTGCAGATGACATGAACCTATATCTAGAAAACCCCATCATCTCGGCCAAAAGCTTCTTAAGCTGATAAGCAACTTCAGCAAAATCTCAGGATACAAAATGAATGTGTAAAAACTAGCATTTGTATGTACCAACAACAGTCAAGCTGAAAGCGAAATCTCGAATGAACTTCTATTCACCATTGCCACAAAAAGAATAAAATACCTAGGAATACAGTTAACAAGGGAAGTGAAGGATCTCTACAAGGAGAACTACAAACCACTATTCAAAGAAATCAGAGATGACACAAACAAATGGAAAAACATTCCATGCTCATGGATGGGAAGAATCACTATCATGAAAATGGCCATACTGCCCAAAGTAATTTATAGATTCAGTGCTATTCTCATCAAACTACCATTGATGTTCTTCACAGAACTAGAAAAAAACTACTTAAAAATTCATATAGAACCAAAAAAAGAGCCCAAATAGCCAAAGCAGTTGTAAGCAAAAGAACAAAACTGGAGATGTCACACTTCCCTACTTCAAACTATATTACAGGGCTACAGTAACCAAAACAGCATGGTATGGTACAATAACAGACACATAGATCAGTGGAACAGACTAGAGAACCCAGAAATAAGACTACACACCTAAAACTATCTGATCTTCAACAAACCTGACAAATACAAGCAATGGGGAAAGGATTTCCTTTTTAAGAAATGCTGCTAGGATACCTGGCTAGCCATATGCAGAAAATTGAAACTGGACACCTTTTTTATACCATATACAAAAATCAACTCAAGATGGATTAAAATGTAAAACTCAAAACTATAAAGAAGAAAACTTACACAACACCATTCAGGACATAGGCACAGGCGAAGATTTCATGATGAAGATGCCAAAAGCAATTGCAACAAACATAAAAATTGACAAATGGGATCTAATTAAACTACAGAGCTCTGCACACACAAAACTGTCAATCAACAGAATAAACAGACAGCTTACAAAATGGGAGAAAATGTTTGCAATCTGTGTATCAGATAAAAGTCTTCTGTCCAGCATCTATAAGGAACTTAAACAAATTTACAAGAAAAGAAACCCCATTAAAAAGTGGACAATGGACATGAACAGACAGTACTCAAAGGAAGACATACATGTGGCCAGTAATCATAAGGAAAAAAAGCTCAGCATAACTGATTATTAAAGAAATGCACATCAGAACCACAATGAGATACCATCTAATACCAATCGGAGTGGCTATTATTAAAAAGTCAAAAAATAATAGGTGTTGGCAAGGTTGTGGAGAAAAAGGTACTAGGTACGTTTTTTTTTTTTTTTGGAGACAGAGTCAAGCTCTGTCACCCAGGCTGGAGTGCAGTGGCGCAATCTCAGCTCACTGAAACCTCCGCCTCCTGGGTTCAAGCAATTCTCCTGCCTCAACCTCCCCAGTAGGTGGGATTATCGGTGCCTGCCACCATGCCCAGCTAATTTTTGTAGTTTTAGTAGAGATGGGGTTTCACCAAGTTGGTCAGGATGGTCTCAATCTCTTGACTTCATGATCCACCCGCCTTGGCCTCCCAAAGTGCTGGGATTACAAGTGTGAGCCACCACGCCCAGGCTAAAAAAGGTACACTTTTACACTGTTGGGAGTGTAAATGAGTTCAACCATTGTGGGAGACAGTGTGGCGATTCCTGAGAGACCTAGAGACAGAAATACCATTTGATTCAGCAATCCCATTACTGGCTATATACCCAAAGGAATATAAATTGTTCTCTTATAAAGACACATGCACCTGTATGTTCATTGCAGCACTGTTCACAGTAGCAAAAACATGTGATCAACCTAAATGCCCATCAGTGATAGACTGGATAAAGAAAATGTGGCACATAGACGCTATGAAACATTATCCAGCCATAAAAAGGACTGAGATCATGTCCTTTTCAGGGACATGGATGGAGCTAGAGGCCATTATCCTTAGCAAAGTAATGCAGAAACAGAAAAGCAAATACCTCAGGTTCTCACTTATAAATGGGAGCTAAATGATGAGAACACATGAATATATAGAGGGGAACAACACACACCGGGGCCTACTGGAGGACAGAAGGTGGAAGGAGAGAGAGGATCAGGAAAAATAACTAATAGATACTAGGCTTAGTATTTGAGTGATGAAATAATCTGTACAACAAATCCCCATGACACACATTTACCTATGTAGCAAACCTGCACATCTTGCACATGTACGCTGAACTTAAAAGTTAAAAAAAAAAAATCATGGTATAGTTAATTGACCCTTTTGCAAGAACAGTGAATTCTCATTAGAAGACATTTAATCACTAAGGATTTATTTTTTTTAATTATTATTTATTTATTTATTTGAGACAGAGTCTCACTCTGTCACCCAGGCTAGAGTGCAGTGGCTTGATTTCAGCTCACTGCAACCTCCGCCTCCCGGATTGAAGCAGTTCTCCTGCCTCAGCCTCCCGAGTGGCTGGGATTACAGGTGCATGCCACCACGCCCAGCTAATTTTTGTATTTTTGGTGTAGACAAGGTTTCACCTTGTTGGCCAGGCTGGTCTTGAACTCTTGACCTCAAGTGATCTGCCCACCTTGGCCTCCCAAAGTGTGGGGATTACAGGCATGAGCCACTATGCCTGGCCTGAGGATTTAATATTTGCATTCATTTGCAGGCTCTCTTCAAAAGACATAACAGTGATGTTGATTGGCTTAAAATGAGGTTAAAAACCCCACAAGGGGCCAGGTACTAAGGATGAGTGGTAATTTATTTAACAAACTAAGAATGTGTGTGAAGTGCAGATGTGGTCAGAAACAAAAGGGAATTAGGTTCATTAAAAGCATATATAAGGAACCATTTTACAGCTGGGTGAGGTGGTGCAAGCCTGTAATCCCAGCATTTTGGGTGGCTGAGGTGGGCAGATCACCTGAGGTCAGGAGTTTGAAACTAGCCTGGCCAACATGGTGAAACCTTATCTCTACTAAAAATACAAAAGTAGCAGGGCGTGGTGGCGCATGCCTGTAATCTCAGCCACTTGGGAAGCTGAGACAGGAGAATCTCTTGAAGCTCTGAGGCAGAGGTTTCTGTGAGCTGAGATTGTGCCATTACACTCCAGCCTGGGTGACAAGAGTGAAACTGTCTCAAAAAGAAAAAAGAAACCATTTTACGTCATAATTGTCTTGAATGTTTCAAAAATGGCAATGTCATGAAAAGACAAGAAAGGACCATTTTAGATTAAAGGAGTCTGAACAACATCATGACGTGTAAGGTCGGGTTCTCAACTGGACTCAGCAACAACAAAAAGCTGTATTAGACATTTAGAGACAGTTGTGGAAATTTGAATGTGTACTATATATCAAATATTTTTATTGACATTATTATATCAATAGTAAATTTCTTGGACATGTAGAAAGAAAAAACTAACAATTGAATCTAAAAGTTAAGATGGATAATTGTATATTGTATGACTCTAATTTTTCTGTAGGCTTGAAATTTTGTTAGATAAAAAGTTAATGTTGGGGAGGTATTAAATAAAGGAGGAGGAAAAAGCGACAGTGGTGAGACACCTAGATGAGCCTCCTCCCTTCTACATCTGGCCATCACCCTCCCTACCTACATCCTCCCCCTTGGAAGAGCTACTTTGCTTCAAAGGTTAAACCAAAAGATTTTGAATTCCGGGGCACCAGACTAATTTGCAGTGGCTGAGAGCAGAGAGGTACACTGCTTTATTGATGTTTCAGCAACTCTGGCTGACTAGCTTTCACCCTTCAGACCAAAGATATTGACTTGGCTGGATTACTCTATAGTAAACACCAGTTAACAAGCACAAATTAAGAAGCGTACCACAAGAATTTACTAAAAGGATTTTAATGCTTAACCTAACCATATCACTTAATTTTAACTTTCATATGAAGGAAGACCTTTTTCATTGAAGATTATACAAATGTTAACCTATCCAGACACAGTAACCTCAGTTCACACATTAAAGCTTTTGAATTATGACATTGAATTTTTATTTCATAATATACCGTTTTCAATTTTTTAAATAAGTGATTATAAAATAAGTAAATATGTAGAAAAATACATTTGACTCTGGGCCTTTGAGTGATGTTTAATACAATGTTAAACTAAATGTGTTAACTTTGTGAAGATGCATTATTTTTTATAATTTTTCATTTATAAAAACAGTTCTCTGGTAAAAACAGGAAAACCTGCTAGACAAATTCTAAAAGAGCTATAATGCTCTTTTTTAATATGACTTTTAATATTGCTCATATCAGACTGCAGTTTACTGAGTTGTATATTATGTTAAACACATAGAAACTTAAAATATGAAAACTGTCTTGTTCATAGAGCTTTCTACTGATTCTTGTATAAGTAAAAGATTTATCTTAACATTCTGGTAACACTATCCAGATTTTGGAGTAAGCCTTTCTTTGCTGTTTGAACAGGAAGCCATGCAGTGTGTGGAAGAGCTGAATGCCCAGGGCCTGCTACATGTTTTTGTGAGAGTGGGAGTGGAGTCCACCCTGGAAAGGAGCCAGATCACCAGGGATCACATGGGCCAACTACTTTATCAGCTGGTACAGTCAGAAAAACTCAGCAAACAGGACTTTTTCAAAGGGTCAGTATCTTCTTCAAGAGTGGTATTCAGTTACTTGGCTCTTGGATACCAGTTCATTTTTGAAGTACTTACCTCTTTAAGTATTTAGTTTTTTCCATAGATAAAAATTGTATCCACTGTAATATGTTGATATGATGCAATTAATATATTGATAATATGTTGGTCGATGTGATTGATGACATTTTGTAGATTGTGCTAGGGCATAAAGGTTATCTTTTGGTTTTCTGTATTATTGTTTGATCTCTATCATGATGTAAGTAAGGTAGCAGAGACCCCTTAGCCTCAGGGAAACTGTGAGGCCTTTAGCAGCCCATTTACATGTGATCCCCAAATGTATTTTGAGGAAAAAAGCTTTTCTTTATGAGAACAATCCTGAAAAATCATCTTAAATTTAAAAACCTTATTCTTTTAATAAACAATGGTTATTTTGGCCATGAAGCACTTGTCTGCCCACTCTAGCGTCGTGGAGAAGGATATGTAGCTAGATGTTCTTAATGATGTAGTCTATTTCAGGTTGGTTTCATTATGATTCTTGTCAATGGGCGGTTTGATGAGGTCTGCCTGTCATTGGTGGTGAATCCTCATTTGATCAGGTTCTTGTATATTTGTGATATACCATCATCACAAGTGCATGGATTGGGTTCCTTGTGGTTCAGCCACAAAGTCTTAACCCAGGCATAGGCTCTATAATCAGTGTTTAAGGTGAAAATTGCATTGGTAAAAAGTGTTGTTTTAGGAGCCATGTTGTATCAAATATAAACACAGAATCATACCCAGCACTAACAGATGCCCACTCTAATAGCAAATAGGATCTCCTGAGTTCTGGACATTTGATTTAACATCTGCCTTCTCGTCTTCAACTGGACATAGGCTTATTGAATCAAGTGGCAGTAAGAATTCTGCACTACTTGTAAATTCCCTCTTTGAATTTTTTTTTTGTCAAGCTCATAAT
This sequence comes from Cacajao melanocephalus, assembly GCA_963573385.1. Classification (NCBI taxonomy): domain Eukaryota; kingdom Metazoa; phylum Chordata; class Mammalia; order Primates; family Pitheciidae; genus Cacajao; species Cacajao melanocephalus. The sequence continues at coordinate 26,532 of CAUYLG010052955.1, forward strand.
CTCATAATTAAATGTACATATGATGAAATGTCACTGTATATTTTTCTTTAGTCTGTTCATGTATGGCCATTCTTTTAGAATAAGGTAACCATTAAATGTCATTGTTGGCCAGGTGCAGTGGCTCACACCTGTAATCCCAGCACTTTGGGAGGCCGAGGTGGGCAGATCACAGGGTCAGGAGATTGAGACCATCCTGGCTAACATGGTGAAACCCCATCTCTACTAAAAATATAAAAAATGGGCCAGGCGAGGTGGCACACACCTGTAATACTAGCTACCCGGGAGGCCAAGGCAGGAGAATTGCTTGAACCCAGGAAGCAGAGGTTGCAGTGAGCCCAGATTGCGCCACTGCACTCCAGCCTAGGCAACAGAGAAAGACTCCATCTCAAAAAAAAAAAAAAAAAGTTTTCTTACAGGGTGGGCACCATGGCTCACACGTGTAGTCCTAGCACTTCGGAAGGCTGAGGCGGGAAGATCACTTGAACCTGGGAGTTTGAGACCAGCCTGGGCAACATGGTGAAACTCCATGTATACTAAAAATATATAAATTAGCTGGGCATGGTGGTGTGCACCTGTAGTCCCAGCTACTTGGGAGGCTGAGGTGAAATGATTGATTGAGTCTGGGAGGTAAAGGCTGTAGTGAGCCATGATCACACCACTATACTCCAGTGTAGGTGACAGAATGAGATCCTCTCTGGGAAAAAAAAAAGAGTTTTCTTTCAGCAATAAGCTAGCTTGCTCTGAATTCAGTGAATGACTAGATTAAGGCCATCTGAACCAGTTAACTTGATAGGAAACTTTGGCAAAAGTTGCTGTGGTTATTGGCTTTTAAGGCCGGGATGGTTTTCCCAGTTTTAAAAGAGAAACCTGCAGTTCACTCCAGTAACTAGCCAGTGCAAACAGTAAGAGCAAATGAAGGCATGTACACCCTCACAATCAGATATTGAATGTGGTCCTCCCAGCAGACTTGAAACTATAGTTTCCAGAAATTACTGTTAGAATCATGAGGATATCCATTTATAAATAGTTACCTATTACCCAGGTATTATGATATATTCCTCAGAAAATTCTGGAAATGATAATGGTAAGTTATCATTTACCATTTTCTGTCTCTTCAAACTATACTCAGTTGATTTATATCTATAAAGATCCCAGGAAGTGTAGTCTACCTTTATTGGCTATAACTGAATTTGTGAGATACTAGCTTAGTTTCTAGGATATCTCAGACATTTGCATTTCTCCATTTGTGGGATTCCTTAAAGAAAAAGTATTATATCCAGACATGGTGACTACATTTTTTGTTGTTAGTAGTAGAATTGCTGTTGCCAGCAGTAACTACCACACTACTACCTTTTATTTTGACGTAAAATGAGGTTAACACCTCTATGTCTCAGCAGTTACGAACATGTTTCACCATATCTGCTTCTTTCTGCAGCTGGAGGCAGTGCAGTGTCTCCAGGCGTAGCTTTTCATACTTAGTTAGACCTAACCAGCCTTGGACCTTAGACCGAGACATATAAAAGTTGTACTATTTTATTCTAAATGGAGAGGCCTGACAATTTAGTGCCCACCTTTTCCCAAGAGGGAAATGTAGGGATAGCTTCATGTCAGTGTCCACCAAGAGCCTTCCTGCAAGTAGATTAGAATTTCAGAATCCCTTCTAAAACCTGAGTTATAAATGGCTCATACTGTCTAGAGAGGCCATTTCATTGGACCCATGAAGATACCCTGTCTTTTGTTTATTTATTCTTTACCTACAAAGATAGTGTTGTCCTTTCATAGTGTTGTGGAAGAGCCTCTGAGGTCAGCTTCTTTGGGTGCTGCTACTGCTTAGATGTCAACTTCTGAAACCTCGCCAAGCCAATGATAACTCTGGGAAGGTTAGAAAGCAGAAAGCTTCCCTGTATACTGGTCCCTGGTGAGATAGCTAGTAATCTGCCATTTCTCCCTATAGTTCTCTTCAGAGTATGCACTGCTGCAAAGTAGTAAAGTAGACAAAAGTTTCAAATATGCTTTATGAATATAGTTTTTGACTCCTTTGGAATTTTCCTTACAATATGTTACATAGTTGCTGTACGTAAAATATACCTCCACAAAGATAATATCAAGCCATGCTTCTGATATTTTCAGGACTAAATACTAAATGTAAATCTAAATCTTTATGATACAAATTAGGTCAGTAGGTAGATAGGTAGAAGCATTATTGTATAAGTACATGCACTTCAAATAGTGTGTTGATACCGTCTGTTTATATCATGATTTTTTAGAAAACTTTTTTTTTTTTTTTTTTTTGAGACTGAGTCTCACTCTGTCACCCAGGCAGGAGTGCAATGGTGTAATCTTGGTTCACTGCAACCACCGCCACCTGGGTTTAAGCACTTATCCTGCTTCAGCCACCCAAGTAACTGGGATTACAGGTGCGTGCCGCTACACCCAGCTAATTTTTTGTATTTTCAGTAGAGATGGGGTTTCACCATGTTGACCAGGCTGGTCTCGAACTCCTAACCTCAGGTGATCCGCCTGCCTTGGCCTCCCAAAGTGCCGGGATTACAGGTGTGAGCCATCACACCCAGCCCCAGAAAGCTTCTTTTAAAAAACTGTCTAGTAAATATAGTTGAGTGCAATTTGCTGTTAGTCACAGAATTGGAATGACTTTGAAAGTGTAATAAGGAAACGAATACCAAGATAGTAAAAATTAGAGTGGACAATAGACACAAAATATGTACCCTACAGGGAGATTAATGCCTTAATATTTCATTTTGGGAGCAGTTTGTTGGAGAGGAAATTCTTATCTCTGCCTTGACTACCTTTCTGAAACTTTTATTACTGCTTACAGCAATTCTGCATTGATAAAAGACCCTACATAAGCTGGACATAGTGACTCACACCTGTAATCTCAGCTACTGGGGAGGCTAAAGTGGGAGGATGGCTTGAGGCCAGGAGGTCAAGGCCTGGGCAACATAGCAAGACCCCATCTCTTAAAAAAATTAGCTGTGCCGGATCTCTCAGCAGAAATCCTGCAAGCCAGAAGAGAGTGGGGGCCAATATTCAACATCCTTAAAGAAAAGAACTTTCGATCTAGAATTCCACATCTAGCCAAACTAAGCTTCATAAGCGAAAGAGAAATAAAATCTTTTACAAACAAGCAATTACTCAG
>CAUYLG010052956.1:0-15893 GCA_963573385.1 Cacajao melanocephalus
ATTCCTTCCTGTATCCATTATTAAGCACAATTATTGGCATAAAAGAGGTTTTTAATACCCATTTTTAGACTGCATTCTAGTCTGGGCAATAGAACAAGAATCCCGTTCTCTCTCCCTCTTTCTCTTCCTCTTTCTTTCTCTTGTACATTCTTTTTTTTTCTATCTTTCACTCTTTCTTTTTTCTTTTCTCTTTCTTTCAAAAAAAAAAGATTAAAAAAATAAATTAATTAATTAAATGTGCGGTTTTTTTTCCTTTATTCCATGTTGTTCTCAATTTCAGGGATGATTTCTTTAAACTTTAAATTGAGGAAGAGTATAATAACTCTCCACCTCTCAATTATTTTGAATAAATCCCTGGTATCATATCTTTAATCCAAAGTACATTACTAGATATGTCTAAGATAAGAACCCCTCCCCTCTGTTTTTTTTTCTTTGAGGTGGAGTCTTTCTCTGTTACCTAGGCTGGAGTGCAGTGGTGCAATCTCGGCTCACTGCCACCTCCACTTCCTGGGTTCAAGCAATTCTCCAGCCTTAGCCTCCTGAGAAGCTGGGATTACAGGAACCTGCCACCACACCCAGCTAATTTTTGTTTGTTCGTTTTTTGAGACAAAGTCTCACTCTTGTCTCCCAGGCTGGAGTGCAATGGCATGATCCTGGCTCATTGCAACCTCCACCTCCTGGGTTCAAGCCATTATTCTGCCTTCACCTGCCAAGTAGCTGGGACTATTGGTGCATGCCACCATGCCTGAATAACTTTTGGATTTCCTGTAAAGATGGTCTTCACCATGTTCCCCAGGCTGGTCTTGAACTCCTGGGCTCAAGTGATCCATCCGCCTTGGCCTTCCGAAGTGCTGGGATTACAGGTGTGAGCCAATGTGCGCAGCTAAAATGACTTTTTTTTTTTTAAAGACGGAGTTTCACTTTGTTGGTCAGGCTGGTCTTGAACTCCTGACCTCAGGTGATCCGCCCGCCTTGGCTTCCAAAGTGCTTGGATTACAGGCGTGAGCCACCGTGCCCGGCCATTTCAAGTCATTCTTTTTTTTCTTTTTTTTTTTTTAAAAGATGGGATTTCACCATGTTGGTCAGACTGGTCTTGAACTCCCAACCTCAGGGGATCCGCCTGCCTTGGCCTCCAATAAAATGACTTTTAAGGAAAATTATTTTAAACCTGTTTCTCCATTTCATGGTAGGAGAAAATAAAGGGTAGAGGCTATTGGTCCTTCTTTCTATCACTGGGGTGTGATCCCTTTTGAAAAAGACTGAATTAGGATAGTTCTCTCTTCACCCCAATAATATATTGAAATTTAATGTGTAATAGGAAAACTATCTGTGGGATTAATAAAAGAATTCATCTTGGCTGGGCATGGTGGCTCACTCCTGTAATCCCAGCACTTTGAGAGGCCAAGGTGGGTAGATCATCTGAGGTTGGGAGTTCAAGACCAGCCTGGCCAACATGGTGAAACCCTGTCTCTACCAAAAAAATACAAAAATTGGGCCAGTCATGGTTGCTCATACCTTTAATCCAAGCACTTTGGGAGGCCGAGGCAGGCAGATCACAAGGTCAGGAGATCGAGGCCATCCTGGCCAACACAGTGAAACCCCATCTCTACTAAAAACACAAAAAATTAGCCGGGCGTGGTGGCACATGACTGTAATCCCAGTTACTTGGGAAGCTGAGGCAGGATAATCACTTGAACCTGGGAGGCGGAGGTTGTAGTGAGCCGAGATCATGCCACTGCACTCCACCCTGGGCAACAGAGTGAGACTCCATCTCAAAAAAAAATTAATTAAAAAAAATTATTCTTTCCATTCATTCTCTTGGCAATCCCATTCTTTGTTAGAGCAACCTAGCAGCTGCTTGGGCAGCCCACAGGTCCGCCTTGTAGCTTGGAGGCAAAGGAACTCTAGTAGCTCTATTATCTCACCCCTAATTCAACTGCCCAATGAATGACTGGAGCTGGCATGGAGAAGATACCAAGAAAGCAAAAGCTCAAAGTAATCTCTAGTGATAGAGAACATACTGAGTTAGTTCTCATAAGGCAATGTCTGCTGAAGACAGTACGCTTCAAGGACTTGAGATGGCTGCCTGCAAGGAACAATCCAATGCTCAAAGACAAGAGCGCAAAGTCAGAGAAAACTTAACTACTTCATGACAGAATGAAAGGCACTCAGTTGATAAATGTTAGTTTTATATAAGACATTTTTGGTGTTTGTTGCTTAAACATGTTTATTTAAAAATATCCAGTGTTCAATATTTTCAAATGAAGGATCCATTGCTTAATGGCTAATTTATTTATTTATTTATTTTTTGAGATGGAATTGAATTCTGTCACCCATGCTGGAGTACGGTGGCAGGATCTTGGCTCACTGCAACCTCCATTTCCTGGGTTCAAGAAATTCTCCTGCCTCAGCCTCCTGAGTAGCTGGGATTACAGGTGCCTGCCACCATGCCCAGCTAATTTTTGTATTTTTAGTAGAGATGGGGTTTCACCATGTTGGCCAGGCTGGTCTCGAACTCATGACCTCATGATCCACCCACTTTGGCCTCCCAAAGTGCTGAGATTACAAGCGTGAGCCACCGTGCCTGACCTAATTTTTATTATTTTAATGAAACTCATATTTCTTTTCTTTGATAGTATATTTAGCAGTTTGTAGATCATAGAAAATATTTTTCAATATTAGAGATTGGAGTAAAAACTATAAAGTCCTGGATATATCCAGTGTTGAGATAGGTAGTCTCAATGCATTCAGTACTTACGGTGTAATTTAAAGTAACAGTGTCATCATCCCATTTCATACAGAAGACTAAGAAAACTGATTTAAAACAAAACACAGTTGCTAGAGTAGCAAGAGAGTAATTAACAGGGATACAGATCATCAGACTAAAACATGACAAAGAGGTCATCCAAGAGGACAATAAAATTTCAGGTCTCAGGGTGAAATTAATCATATAAAGGCACAAAGGAAATCCAGGATATTGATGATGGTCTCAAATAACATCAACTCTACTTTTTGGAAAACTATATAGGATGGATGATTTGGTATCTGCATGATACCTAAGAAAAGAACCACCTAATCAAATTTATATAGGACACTATTCACTAGCCTTTAGTATTATAATAATTGTGAATATATGGAACTTTTAGAAGATACAGAATTATGTTAGATTTTTGAACTGTTACATAAACCATTATGTTAGATTTTGAATTCTTGTGAATATGGTCTTAAGCCATGACCACATTTTGTTACAAGGTCCTACCCCCTGGCGAACTGAGAACATGACAGTGTATCAGAAAGCAGGCAAGAGACTCACCCCCGTATCCAGCTGTATCCAGTGAACCTCATTGTTAGAGCTAATGCGGGACTGTTGGGTCTGTAGAGCGTATGGGAAGGAGCTGACCTGGAGCACCAGGAGGTTGAAAGCTTCCAGAACTTCTCTGCAATTAATGACTCTATCAGCTAGTCCATGACTGGGTTCACCATGTGACAAAGAGCCTGAGATGACACTGTAGAAATATTGAAAGTCATATTAATACTTCATTTAATCAATTAGATGCAGAATAAGACACTAACATGGAGGTAATTTTTTTTTTTTTTTTTTTTTTGAGACAGAGTCTTGCTCTGTAGCCCAGGCTGGAGTGCAGTGGTGTGATCTTGGCTCACTGCAACCTCCATCTCCCAGGTTCATGCGATTCTCCTGTCTCAGTCTCCCAAGTAGCTGAGACTACAGGCATGTGCCACTTTAGTAGAGATGGGGTTTCACCGTGTTAGCCAGGATGGTCTTGATCTCCTGACCTCGTGATCTGCCCACCATGGCCTCCCAAAGTGCTGGGATTACAGGCATGAGCCACTGCACCTGGCTGAGATAATGTTTTAGTTTCTATTTTTCTGTCTTTTTCAATTGAGAGCAGAGTAGAAACAACCAAAATTTGATGTGGACGGGAAAAAAATTTACATTACTTCTTTTCAGACAAGTTTTAGGAATATGTTTTTTTTTTTTCCCCCTTTTCAGTTTATCCCCGATATACCTCAAAGTGCAAACTCAGTTATTTAGGGCAATGATATCTAAATCTGCAGTTGGGCCAGGCATGCTGGCTCATGCCTGTAATCCCAGCACTTTGGGAGACCAAGGCGAGCAGATCACCTGAGGTCAGTAGATCAAGACCAGCCTGGACAACATGGTGAAACCCCATCTCTACTAAAAAAAATACAAAAAAATATTAACCAGGTGTGGTGGTGTGTGCCTGTGATCCTAGCTACTCGGGAGGTTGAGGCAAGAGAATTGCTTGAATCAGGAGGAGGAGGTTGCATGTGGTAAGCAGAAATCATGCCACTGTACTCCAGCTGGGCAACACAGCAAGACTCTGTCTCAAAAAAAAAAAAAAAAAAAAAAAAAGAACTCCCAAAAGCAACAAAAAAATTAAACACAGAGAAGTCCAACACGTATCCTCAGAAATATCACCCAAAACTTTTAAAGATTAGGTGTATGGGGTCAATGAGCTATTCCTGCTCATAGAAGACTACCGATAACTGAACAGATGTGGGGAAAATTTTTTTTCCCACTCTCCCTTCCCTTCTTTGAAATCTAACAAATTATACAATATCTTATTTATAGCTACATATGGCTCTAGGTTTCAGATTGTGGAGTATTACCCAACACTTTCTGGCTTCTGAATAAGTGCAATTCTGACATTTCCCTATCACAAACCAAAAACTTCCAGATTCCTAACCTCAGCATCTCCTGGAGAAAAGAAAACCTATAAATGCTTGATGATGCCTGAAATTTCTCTCCCCACTACATGGTGAGGACAGACCATGATATGTAATACTTGATGACTATTTGCCACCACCCCACCCCTGTCCTTTTAAAAGGATTTGCTTTTTAATCCACAGGAGCAAAGATGCCCCCTACTAGATAATTACTATAATTTGATCTTGGAGCAAAAGTGGCTCCACGTTGATTCTCTTTTTTTTTTTTTTTTTTTTTTTTGAGACGGAGTCTCTGTTGCCCAGGCTGGAGTGCAGTGGCAGTATCTCTGCTCACTACAACCTCCATCTCCTGGGTTCAAGTGATCCTCCTGCTTCAGCCTCCTGAGTAGCTGGAATTACAGGCATGTGCCACTATGCCTGACTGATTTTTTTGTATTTTTAGTAGAGATGGGGTTTCACAATGTTAGCTAGGCTGGTCTTGAACTCCCGACCTCAAGTAATCCACTTGCCTTGGCCTCTCAAAGTGCTGGGATTACAGGTGTGAGCCACTGTGCCCTGCCAACTTCTTTTTCATTAATAAGTTCATCCAGGCCAGGTGCAGTGGCTCATGCCTGTAATCCCAGCACTTTGGGAGGCCAAGGCAGGTGGATTATGAGGTCAGGAGCTCAAGACTAGCCTGGGCAAGATGGTGAAACCCTGTCTCTACTAAAAATACAAAAACTAGCCGGGCTAATTTTTAGGGGCATGGTGGTGGGCACCTGTAATCCCAGCTGCTCGGCAGACTGAGGCAGAGAATTGTTTGAACCCACGAGGCGGAGGTTGCAGTGAGCTGAGATCGCGTCACTGCACTCCAGCATGGGTGACAGAGCAAGACTCTGTCTCAAAAAAAAAAAAAAAAGTTCATCCAGTAAATATGATATACTACTGGGAAACTGGGGAAGGTTTCAGGTCTTGAAAGTGGCATCTCTACTGCTTTTAAGGGCAAGAGGGAAGAGAGAAAGGCAAGAAAGGGGAGAAATAGTAGAAGAGAAAGGAAGAGAAGCAAAGGCTGGGCGCAGTGGCTTATGCCTATAATCCCAGCACTTTGGGAGGCCGAGGCGGGTGAATCACAAGGTCAAGAGATCGAGACCATCCTGGTCAACATGGTGAAACCCCATCTCTACTAAAAATACAAAAATTAGCTGGGCATGGTGGTGTGCGCCTGTAGTCCCAGCTACTCGGGAGGCTGAGGCAGGAGAATTGCTTGAACCCAGGAGGTGGAGGTTGTGGCGAGCCGAGATCGTGCCATTGCACTCCAGCCTGGGTAACAAGAGTGAAACTCTGTCTCAAAAAAAAAAAAAAAAAAGGAAGATAAGGCAGGCAAAAAGGAAAAGTAGGGTGGAGGCAGAGAGGGAAGCACATTTCCCTTCCAGGAACTCATTCATCTTAACCTCCTTATTGCTGTCCTTTCTCCTGACATAGTCGAGCTCCACAAAGCCCTTAAAACAGAATTTTTTTTTTAAGGAATGTCTAAATTCATCCACAGTGTAGTGATATGGTTTGACTCTGTTCCCCCGCTCCCAACCAATCTCATCTTGTAGCTCCCATAATTCCCATGTGTTGTGGAAGGGAACCACTGGGAGATGACTGAATTGTGGGGATAGGTCTTTCCCATGCGGTTCTCAGGATAGCCAATAAGTCTCATGAGATCTGATAGTATTATAAGGGGGAGTTTCCCTGCATAAGCTGGCTGCAGAAATTTGCATAAGTAACAAGAAACCGAATGTTAATCCCCAAGAAAATGGGGAAAATGTCTCTAGGGTATGTCAGAGGTCTTCACTGCAGCCCCTCCCATCACAGGCCTGGAGGCCTAGGATGAAAAAATGGTTTTGTGGGCCTGGCCCAGGGTCCCTGTGCTGTGTACAGCCTAGGGACTTGGTGCCCTGTGTCCCAGCTGCTTCAGCGGCAACTAAAAAGGGCCAAGGTACAGCTTGGGCTGTTGCTTCAGAGGGTGGAAGCCCCAAGCCTTGGCAGTTTCCATGTGGTGTTGAGCCTGTGGGTGCACAGAAGTCAAGAATTGAGGTTTGGAAACCTCTGCCTAGATTTCAGAAGATGTATGGAGGTACCTGGATACTCAAGCAAAAGTTTGCTGCTGGGGCGGGCTCTCATGGAGAACCTCTGCTAGGGCAGTGAGGAAGGGAAATGTGGGGTTGGACCCCCCCCCCCACCGAGTTTCTACTGGGGCCTATAGCCCCTTTGTTTTAGCCAATTTCTCCCATTTGGAACAGCTGTATTTATCCAATGCCTGTACCCCCATTATATCTAGGAATAACTAACTTGCTTTTGATTTTACAGGCTCATAGGACAAAGGGACTTGCATTGTCTCATGAGACTTTGGACTTGGACTTTTGGGTTAGTGCTGAAATGAGTTGAGACTTTGGAGGACTGTTGGGAAGGCATGATTGGTTTTGAAATGTGAAGATACAAGATTTGGGAGGGGCCAGGGGTGGAAAGATATGGTTTTGCTCTGTATCCCCACCCAAATCTCATCTTGTAGCTCCCATAATTCCTATGTATCATGGGAGAGACCCAGTGGAAGGTGACTGAATTATGGGGGAAGGCCTTTCTCCTACTGTTCTTGTGATAGTAAGTCTCATGAGATCTGACAGTGTTATCAGGGGGAGCCTCCCTGCACAAGCTCTCTTTGCCTGCCACCATCCATGTAAGATGTGACCCGATCCTCCTTGCCTTATACCATGATTGTGAGGCTTCCCTAGCGATGTGGAACTGTGAGTCCAATTAAATCTTTTTCTTTTGTAAATTGCCGAGTCTCAGGTATGTCTTTATCAGCAGCATGAAAGTGGACTAATACACGTAGTTAACAAAAAACCAACATGAAATCAATGAGAAAAGTTGAGTAAGCAAGAAAAGGATAGGAAAAAGTCACCAGTAAGAAGATGCAAAGCGTTAGGGTCCCTAGGCTTTGGAATCACCTTTAACACTTTTTTTTAATTTTTTTGAGATGAAGTCTCGCTCTGTCAGCCAGGCTGGAGTGCAATGGCAAGATCTTGGCTCACTGCAGCCTCTGGCCCCTGGGTTCGAGCAATTCTCCTGCCTCAGCCTCCCAAGTAGCTGGGATTACAGGCACGTGCTATCAGGCCCAGCTAATTTTTGTATTTTTAGTAGAGACGGGGTTTTACCATGTTGGCCAGGCTGTTCTCTAGGTCCTGACCTCAAGTGATCCACCTGTCTCAGCCTCCCAAAGTGTTGAGATTACAGGCTTGAGCCACCACACCCAGACACCTTTAACACATTTCATTAGGTAACAATTACTGCTGTAGAAGGGAGACTGCGTTTGCTCACTCTGAAGCAATCACCTTGTTAGTTCCACATGGGAGTTGTCATGAACTAGCACAAACAGTGTGTACGGGTTCTGTTTCACTCTCCTCATAAAAACTTCAAACTTGGTTTGAATCTCATTGTCTAGACGAACAACATATTTTTCTGCTCTCTGGTGGGCTGTCCCATTTTCTTCCAGACCCAAGTCTACAAGGACACCTGCCAAGAAGAAAAAAGTTCATCTTTTAATACACTTTTACACATACACACAGAGGAGACAGACTTGAGTTCACTGTCAGCTGATACTGGGTATCATACGTATGAAGAGATTTACAGAGCAGGTATTTTTTCTTTTTTATGTTCCCCATCACAGTTTTGAGGAGGAAATATCAGATATTCTTTTCTTTGTAACCTGCCTGCCACCTCCCATACCTAACCCAAATACAGGGAACATTCTGGATGAGATAAAAGCAGCTGAGTATATAAGACCTTTACTTCATTAAATTCTATTTGCACATAAAGTGCTGCTGCTAATGGCTTCAACAGGCCACCTGGAAAAAATTAAGCTTTAGGCTACAGCTCTTGACAAAATTAATATAAGCCTTCTTTATCCCAAATTTAGCAACAAACCATATACAAGAAAATATATAATGTCCAAAGATACATTAGACTGTGAGCTTTTTATGGTGATGTTTTACTCATTTTTATACAGTGACAGTCTTACACAGTATCTAGAGCACTGGCAGTCCTCAATAAATGCTGGATTTGTGTACCAACTTAATAAACTGAACTGAATTCGTCATGATTGCTATATTCTCAAAATGTTAGAAACCATGAAACTTTAATGCTGTATCATTATCTCCGTCTATAATAAAATTATTTCTACACACATCTAAAGTAGTTCTAGGCATATAAAGCTGTTGAGATAACTGATTAAAAGAGCAAATCTTTCTTTAAATGAAGAGAGTTTTATGAATCATATTGACTTAATTTTATCTTTTCTTTAGTATAAATGCAGCTCAATGAACAACTACATGCAATTAGCATCTAGATGCTGTAATACTTACAGCCCTAAATGATATTAAAAAAAAGTTTTACCATATGAAAAATTCTTTATACCAGAAAAGGTGGACTGAACGGTAATTTTGCTTTCAAACTCTGTTCATTAGGAGCCTTTACTCACCGATTGTTTTCAATTCCAACCCAAATGTAGTCAAATTTTGTTATATTTCCAAACGCAATCAATCAAACATTTAATTTGGCAGGTACTGTAATTTTTTTGAAAGTGGATTGTGGCTGGGTGCAGTGGCTAACGCCTGTAATCCCAGCACTTTGGGAGGCTAAAATGGGCGGATCACTTGAGGCCAAGAGTTCCAGACCAGCCTGGGCAACGCAGTGAGACCTCATCTCTATAAAAAATATAAAAATTAGACAGGTGTGGTGGTGCACACCTGTAGTCCCAGCTACTCAGAAGGCTGAAGCAGGAGAATCACTTGAACCTGGGAGGCAGAGGTTGCAGTATGCTGAGATCACACCACTGCACTCCAGCCTAGGCAATAAAGTAAGACTCTGTTTCAAAAAAAAGGAAAGGAAAAAACTCATTCAACATTCGATAGGTATTTATTGATCATCTACTATGTGTTATGCCAGGTACCGTGTTAGGCCTGGGGATACAGAGGGGAACAGGACAAAGATCTAAATCTCATGAAGCTTATGATGGAGAAGACAGAAAATTTTGATGAGTGTTATGATGGAGACAAGGTACTACGGGGTAGGCAGAGGAAGCCAGTAGAGGCATTAGAGAAAGGACCGACTTAATCTCTAAAGCATCTGTTTCCTTATCTGTAAAATGGGAAGTGTAGTATCAGTTGTAAATTAGTTTGTATTTCCTGTTTATCCTCAGGAAATAAGCAGTGTGAGTTACGGCATCCTAAAAAGAAAAGATCATAAATAATTCATAGAGAGGATAAAATACACCATATGGATAGCTTAGACTTTGCGGCCTTTCAAAATAAATGAAATCAAGATCGATTGTGGCTTTTTGGGTAAGTTGAAGTATAAAGACGACTGTATGTCTTTGACAGGTCAATTCCATACATTCCCTTACTGGAAAAAAAAAAGTTCCAGGAATCTAAGAGGTTGTTTTCTTGGATATAACATGGTATATTATTAACCTGTAACTATACAGGCTGCTGGCTCTGCTGAGCAGGCACATCAGAGCTACTTGTTTTATTGCTAAATGGGCATTTTTAGTAGATCATCCTTACTTTTCAATTGTGTTTTAGACTTGTTTTTGTTTTATTTATTTATTTATTTATTTATTTGAGATAGAGTCTCGCTCTTGTTGCTCAGGCTGGAGTGCAATGGCACGATCTGGGCTCACTGCAACCTCTGCCTCCCAAGTTTGAGTGATTCTCATGCCCCACCTCCTGAGTACAGGCACCTGCTACTACACTTGGCTAACTTTTTTAAATTTTTAGTAGTAACGGGGTTTCACCATGTTGGCTAGGCTGGTCTCAAACTCCTGACCTCAGGTGATCCACCTGCCTTTGCCTCCCAAAGTGCTGGGATTACAGGTGTGAGCCACTGCACCTGGCCGCTTTTATTTATTTATTTTTTTTCTGCTAATGAAAGTGATAGATACTCATTTTGGAAAAAATGGAAGTATACAGATACATTTAAAAGGAAAAGTTTATCCATTAATCTTTAATTCACTTCTTATATTTTTCTGCTTTCTTTTCTGTGTTTTTCTATGCACATTATGCAGCCTGACTCACATTTTGTAATTGTATATCCTGATATCTATCTATCTATCATTTATTGCTTATAACTAGAAAGAAGCAAAACAAGTAAAAACAAAACTATCATGTTTACTAATAATATGTCTGTGTAGAAAACAAAATATGGATGAATCTATTAATAAGAATTTAGAGCTGGGCATGGTGGCTCATGCCTGTAATCCTAGCACTTTGGGAGGCTGAGGCGGGCGGATCACCTGAGGTCAGGAGTTCAAGACCAGCCTGACCAATGTGGTGAAACCCCGTCTTAAAAAAAAAAAAAAGAATTTAGTTGATGGATTCAAAATAAATTTAGAAAGATCAGTTGCATTTCTGTACACAAGCAGTAGTTAGGAAGTGCATTAAAAAAAAAACCTTTACAATAAGTTCAAAAAACATGTATCTAGAAATAAATCTTACAAAAGGTATGTAAGACCTTTATGGAGAAAATGATGAAACTATTAATGAAGTCAAAAATGACCTAAATAGAGCTACATCATAAATTTAAAGAGACAGAGTCTTGTTCTGTCACCCAGGCTGGTGTGCAGTAGTGCAATCACACCTCACTGTGGCCTTGAGCTGCTGGGCTCAAGCTATCCTCCTGCCTCAGTGTCCTGAGTAGCTGAGCCTGCAGGCATGTGCCATCATGCCTAGCTAAGTTTTTTTCTCTCTCTTTTTTTTTATAGAGATGTTGGTCTCAAACGCCTGGCCTCAGGCAATCCTCCAGCTTTGGCCTCTCAAAGCACTGGGGTAACAGGCATGATCCTCGACCAACAATTTTTTTTTTTACTTGAAAAATTGTTTTTAAAATGTATATTGCAGAGCAAAGGACCAAAAAGAGTCAAGATAGTTCTGAAGCAGAAAACATGGGAGAGGTTTGTCTCACTAGAGATTAAGAATTACAGCTTTGTTATTAAGACAGTGGTTTGGGCCTACAGGTATAAGTTAGTAATTGTGTAATTACCAGAAAAAAAAAATCAAATAAGTGAATATATTGTAGATAATGAGAACTAGGCTTCTTCCTGTCGAGAAAAAAGTTACAAATAACTCATATTTTTAAACATAGGTAGACACAGAAATGAAGAGGTACATATGTGCATTCATGGGTTAATATACATACATATAATTTCCTAGCTCTGTCTGCTGAGTGGGCCTATGCGCAGTGACATCTTAGTAGCAATGGGCACACTTAAGCTCAAATTTTGATTTCTAAATACCATTCTTCAATACAAGAAATCAGGTTTCTTGGAAAAAAGGTTAATCCCAATGTTGAGGCAGAAAAATAAAAAGTAACCCTGGAATGTCTTATGATTTCAGAAAGGAAGAAAACGATATGTGAAAATGGATGATAACATGTTAAAAAAAAAAACACAAGAGTCTGCCTGAAGGAAACTCCAATGGCCAATGCTGGAAAATTTGAGCAAAATAATAATAATCATCATCATCATAGTGTTGGAAATAACCCATAGAATAAAATAAAAATGAACTGTATTTATAAATACATACATAAATGAGGAGAAACAGCTTTTCCTTACAGAATTTAATTAACAAATTCCAACTAGTAAATGTAGGAAAAAATGACAAAAAATCATCATTTTCCAAATACCACAATAAATTGCAGGCAAGATCCACTAATGGATGCAAAAATTAATGGTTGAAAGTTTGATGAAAACAGGGTATTACACTAGCTCAAAATATTTCCACAAGATTTTAAACCAATTCCTAAGAGGAAGCTAGTAACTTTATAATGCAGAAACCTGGCAGACATACCTTAATCAAGTGATCAAGGTTAACATCACCAATAATAAAACATCAACCTTATGTACTCCCTGACATGATGCAATGAGGACACAGTATCACTTTTGTGGTTTTCTTGCCAAAAACTCAAAACCTCAATTTAATTTTGAGAAAACTCAAATATTCCCTACACAAAACAATTGACTAGTATTCATTTAACATCATGAAAAGCCAGGAAAGACTTAAGAAATGTCACAGATTGGAGGAGATGAAGAGGACATAACTGAATGCAATGTGTGATCCTGGACTGGAACCTGGAACAGGAAAAACGACATTAGGAGAAAGACTGATGAGATCTTTCATTAAAAGTATTATTCTGGCATTGATTTCCTGCTCTGATAATTGTAATACAGTTAGGTATGTTGTTAACTTTAAGAGAAACTGAGTGAAGGGTTTAGTGAACTCTCTATTTTAACAGATATAATCATATAAGTATGTATTTTAACAGATTTTAGTGATATAAGTATGTATTCACATATAATATACCCATTTATAGTGTATAATTCAATGGCTTTTAGGATATATTCACAGAGTTGGCCAACAGTCACCACAATTTTAAAACATTTTCATCGCCTCCTAAGAAAACTCCACACATTTAACCCCTCAATACTTCCCTCACCGCCCCCATCCCTAAGCAATCACAGTCTACTTTGTGACTCTATAGACTGGCTATTCTAGACATTTCATGTAAGTGGAATTGTACAAGATGTAATCTTATGTGACTGGCTTCTTTCACCTGGAATAACATTTTCAAATTTCATCCATGTTGTAGTATGCATCAATACTTTGTTTCTTTTTATTGTTACTATTTCACCGTATGTATATACCATATTTTATTTATCCATTCATCACTTGGTGGATATTTGAGTTGTTTCTGCCTTTTGGCTATTATGAATAATGTTGCTATGAATGTTTGTATACAGGTTTTTGCATGCACACATTTTCACTTCTCTCTTATTTCATACCTTGGAGTGGAACTGCTGGATCATATAGTACTCTATAATCATTTGAGCAACTGCTAGACTGTTTTCTAAAGTGGCTGTGCCATTTTAAATTCCCAACAGCAGTGTATGAGTTTCCAATTTCTCCACATATTCAACAATTGTTACTACCTCTCTTTCATGGGTTATCCTAGTGGGGTGGTGTGTGTGTAGTAGTAACTCATTGTGGTTTTGATTTGCATTTCTCCAATGGGTAATGATGAACATCTTTTCATGTGTTCACTGGCAATTTATATATCTCCTTTGGATAGATGCCTATTCAGCTCTTTCGCCCATATCTTCGACAATTTTTCTTTTTATTATTGAGTTGTAACAGGTCTTTGAATATTGTTGATATAGAACCATATCAGATAAATGATTTCCAAATAGTTTCTCCCCTTCTGTGGCTTGTCTTTTCAGTTTCTTGATGATGTCGTTTGAAGTGCAAGTATTTTAAATTTTGAAGACTGTCCAGTTCATCTATTTATAAAAGTTTACAATTTTGGCGTCATATCTAAGAAATATTAGTATTCCAAGGTCACAAACTTTTTTTTTTAGGAGGGGGAAGCTCTTACTCTGTCACCCAGAATGGAGTACAGTGTCATGATCTTGACTCTCTGCAACCTCCGCCTCCCAGGTTCAATCAATTCTCCTGCCTCCGCCTCCCAAGTAGCTTGTATTACAGGCACACACCACTACCACCTGGCTAATTTTTGTATTTTTAGTAGACACGGGGTTTCACCATGTTGGCCAGGGTGGTCTTGAACTCCTGACCTCAAATGATCCACTCTCCTTAGCCTACAAAGTGCTGGGATTACAGGTGTGAGCCACCGCACCTGGCCAATCACAAACATTTATACCTGGTTTCTTCTAAGAATTTGGTAGTTTTAGCTCTTACATTTATTAGGTTTTTGATCCATTTTGAGTTATTTTTTGTATATGAGGTAGAGGTCAAATTTCAGTCTTTTGCCTGTAGATATTCAGTTGCCCCAGCATCATTTGTTGACAAAACTATTCTTTGTTAAATTGTCTTGGCACCCCAGTGAAAACTGAATTGACTGTAAATAGGAGGTTTATTTCTGGAATCTCAATACCATCTTGTTTATCTATATGTTTTTCCTTTTGTCATCACCACACTGTCTTGAGTACAGTAGCTTATATAGTTTACTGTAGCTTAAAATGGGGAAATGAGAGTCCTCCAACTTTGTTTTTCAATATTGTTTTGGGTATTCTGGGCCCCTCACATTTCCACATGAATTTTAGGATCAGCTTGTAAATTTCTGCAAAGAAGCCAGGTGGGATTTTGGTAGGGGATGCTCTGAATCTGTAGACCAATTTGGGGGAATATGGTCATTTTTTAAATATTAATAAATCTTCAAATTTATGAATATAAATGTATTTTCATTTATTTACGTCTTCTTTAATTTCTTTCAGCAGTGTTTCATTATTTCAGAGCATAAGCTTTGTACTACTTTTGTGAAATTCATTCCTATGTATTTTATTTTTTATATTCTTGTAACTGAAATTTTCTTAATTTCATTTTCAGATCCCTTGCACTATTTTTGTAACTTTTTGTATGTCTAAAATTATTTTAAAATAAAAAAATTTAAGGAGACATGACCATACCAAATATTTACTGAAGCACACACATTGCAGGGGGGAGTGTAAATATAATCACATTGGAAAAAATTTAGCATTCTTTGATAAAGTTTAAAATGTTGATAACCTGTGTTCCAACAATTTTATTCCCAGGGACGCTCTTATATGTGTACCAGCACTGTTTGAAGGAATAAAAAAACTAAAAACATTACAAATGTTTATCAGTAGTAGAATTGTGCTTTTTAAAAGATATGTGATGCATTTTTTTTTTTAAGATAAAGTTTTGCTCTTGTTGCCTAGGCTGGAGTACAATGGTGCGATCTCGGCTCACCGCAACCCCTGCCTTCTGGGTTCAAGCAATTCTCCTGCCTCAGCCTCCCAAGTAGCTGGGATTATAGGCATGCACCACCAAGCCAATTTTGTATTTTTAGTAGAGATAGGGTTTCTCCACGTTGGTCAGGCTGGCCTCGAATTCCCAACCTCAGGTGATCCACCAGCCTTGGCCTCCCAAAGTGCTGGGATTACAGGCGTGAGCCACTGCACCCCGCCGATATGTGATGTATTTATGTAGAAGAATACTAGGGCTGGGTGCAGTGGCTCATGCCTGTAATCCCAGCACTCTGGGAGGCCGAGGCAGGTGGATCACAAGGTCAGGAGTTCGAGATCATTCTGACCAACATGGGGAAACCCCCTCTCTACTAAAAATACAAAA
>CAUYLG010052958.1:0-27312 GCA_963573385.1 Cacajao melanocephalus
TTGTAGCTCTCCTTTTCAACACCACTAAATGGGCATTTTTCATGTCACTACATATTATTTGAAAAAATGAAATTTAATGACTACCAAACATTTACTTTTTTTTTTTTTTTTTTTTTTTTTGAGACAGGATCTTGCTTTGTCACGGAGGCTAGGTACAGTGACATGAACATAGCTCACTGCAACGTCAACTTCCCAAGCTCCAGGGATCATCCCCCCTCAGCCTCCTGAATAGCTGGGACTACAGGAATGAACCACCACACCTGGCTAATTTTTTGCAGAGACAGCATTTTACCATGTTACCCAGGCTGGTCTCGAACTCACGAGCTCCAGCAATCTGACTGCTTTAGCCTCCCCAAAGAGCTGGGATTACAGTTGTGACTCACTGCATCTGGTCCATAAGAAACCAATGTTTTATTATTACAAATATAGGAATATCCCTATGAATAATCTTTGTTTATTTTTAAGATTATTTTCTTTGGATGGGTTTCTAGAAATGAAATTATTGACATAAAAGTACAAATATTTCTAAAGCTCTGGATAAATATTACGAATATTTTTTCTAAATAGTCTGTGCCAATTTATGTCCTTTCCATTAATGTTCTAGAGTGCCTATTTTATTCAATTCTAGCTGACATATATATTCTAAAATTACAACTTAGATAAAAATAGAATTAAAAATTTTTTAACACCTTAAAATTTTTACTGGCCCTTAGTATTTATTCTTTCATGACTTTTCTATCTACAGGATTTTAGTGATTATCTTATCTATTTGCATATGCTTGTCATGAACTGAGCATATTTCCCTTTCTCTGTTATATTCCAAGGAACTATTTGTTGCTTTTAAAAAACTGTATTTAAGTAGATTCTCTTAATGCTGAGAAGTTCCGAACATTATGTAGTTAAATATAATAATAATTTTCTTTATGACTTCCATTCTTTTAAGCTTACAACATTCCTCTTGGTAGATTGTCTATAAACGTCTAGTCAACTGACTTCTAGTTTTTCTTTTTCTTTTTCAAGGCTTCACTTTGTAGATGTAATGCTGCTTCATGTTCCTGGAATTAATTTTGGTATAAGACAAGAGGTGAGAATTAAAATCAATCTTTTTCTTAAAAGCAAACCAACTGCTCCAGCACTATTTATTTAATAAGTTTTCCTATCCACAACTGACTTGTGGTCATCTTTACCATATTTTATTTTCTTTCACTGAACTCAGTCTGTTTGGGGGTTCTTTAATGCTGCTTTATTCCTTTGCCAGAACAAAAATAGGAGACATAATTTGTGTGTTAATATAAAGGCTATGTGTCTCCTATTTTCTTCTTAAAGAAAAAATGTAGCTAGATGAACATAATAACCTTTTTAATAACAATAAAGAAAAATCACATTAACAATTTTGATTGGAATTGAATCAAACCTTTAAATATAGGAAGATTTGACATTTAAAGGTCGTCTTTTATATATATTAATAAATTTTTATAATTTTCTTCAACTGATTTACATATTTTTTGAAATTATTTCTATATTTATGTGACAGTAACTTCTGTGAATGGGATCGTTTTCCTATTGCTTGGTAAACTCTGAATTTAAAAAAAAAAACAAAAAGGTAGATTTATAGGTGCTAACTTTGGACCAAAACTGAAAAACACTGATATCACAGCTCCTGGAAGGCTCACTACCAATCCATTTAAAATCTTGATATGTGATAGTCAGAGTGAGTTGAACAATCTTGGATAGGGTACTCGGCTACGTGGGACACTTAACACACTCCTAACTCCTAAGATTTAGAAGGAAAGGAAGGAGGTTTCTTTGATGTATCACAACAAATTAAGGAAAGAGAAGAAAAGAGAAAAACACTTTTTAAGAAGACTAAGCTGCAACGTTATTAGTAGTGAATGCTTTGGGCTAGGGGTGGAAAAAAAGAATAAAAATGGAGAAAACTAATAATATAACTTTGTTTGTACATTTGTCAATGCCTTTTCTACTCTTCTGTGTCTCTCTAAATTCCTACGAAAGCCAAGCCTTGCAGAATGAGTAAATCAGATGGTAATATTACTGTATTTGGGCAACATTGTCTTTTTTTTAAAAAAAGGTTCTAGCATGCCCTGTCATTAAAGAATGTACAAGACCCATGCCTGTGTATACACATGTCATTTACAACCCTCTTGTGGCACTTTTCTCAAGCACAGTCCTTATTTTCTACTGGCTTATAAAAATGCATCTGCCAAACAGATACCATGTCTCTTGTTTGGTAACAGAGGTGGCCTTATCTGAGTCAAGTTGTTTCTCAACTTTCTGTTAGTCTAAGTAAGAGGCCAAGAGGCAGGACTTTCTTTTTTTATTTAAATGAAAGGTACGATTTTGTTTTCTGGTCATCCTTAGGTTCCTCCTGCACATCACAAGTTATCAGTGATGTCTTGAATCTGTCTGTGAAAAGCAGGAAGAAATGGAAGACTATGGGTCCACAAGTGCTGTGGCTTCTGGTTCCATCCATGGAAGTGGGTATGGCAGGGCACAGTGAGGCCTAGGTGCAGTGCTATGATTTAAATGTATGTGTCCCTCCCAAAATTCCTGTGGTGAAACTTAACTGCCAATATGATAGTATTGAGAAGTGCAACTTTTAAGAGGTTATTAAATAGGATTAGGGACTTTGTAAAAGAAGTTCAAGGGAGCATTTGCCCCTTTTGCCCCTTCCATCAATTCTGCCATGTGAGGACACAGTGTTCACTCCCCTACAGAGGAAGCAGGCTTCAAGGTGCTATCTTGGAAGCAGAGCCCAGGCCCTTACCAGACAACAAAGTTGCCAGTGCCTTGATCTTGGAATTTCCAGTCTCCAGAACAATGAGAAATAAATTTATGTTGTTTACAAATTACTCCCTTCAGTTGTTTTATTACAGCAGAAGGAACAGACTAACACATGCAGGAAGAAATTTGAAGTATCTGCACCCTACACAAAGATACTTTCAATTTCATGTACCTGTTAAGGCAGCAGCCCCTACCCTGGGCCAAGTACTTTTACTGGTCAGTTTTTGTTCCCCTTCCACACCCTGCCACCAACGATGTGTCTCTTTTTCTTTCTTTTTAAACATAATGTTCAGCCACTGCAAAATATAAAAACTTTTAAGCAGGGTGGGCATGGTGGCTCATGCCTGTAATCCCAGCACTTTGGAAGGCCGAGACTTGATCACTTGAGTTCAACATCAGCTTAGGCAACACAGTGAGACCTCTGTTTCTACCAAAATTAAAAAAAAAAAAAAAAATTAAAAGAACTTTTGAACAATAAAAAATTTAATCAGAAAGCAATGAGCTTGGTTCTTTTGCTGTTCCCATGGTCACCCTGACTTTTCATGCTCTATCTTCAGTGATGAAGAAATATATACAGTTCTAAGCACGGCCCACCTGTTCATCTATTAAGTATGTTTCAATGAAATAGATCCTCAAGAGTTACAATAATAGAACCATAGCACCTTACACATTTAAAAAATCAATTGCTAGTTTCTCTACTTGAAACTTTGCCAATTATCTCTTATTTCTTAAAATATTTAGAAAATAATCTAAAATTAGATTTGCTACTGATTCTTTGTCATGTTTATTGCATATCAGAGATATAAACTGATGTAATGCTTGAGAGATCCAATTTTTGGAAGAAAACTAAACGGTAGATACATTTCCCATACAGATTTTTCTCTCCTCCTAGAAAAATACACCTCAAAGCATCCAGGAGGTCATCTAAAAAATAAACAGGAATTCTTAACTTGGCCCAAATGTGATAAAAAAATGAAGGAAAGAATAATGTCATCAGTTTAACTACCCAGCAGAAGTGTCATATGAAAGTATATGGCTTTGAAGTAATATTATTTGTGTGCCTATCTAAAGCCATTACTGAAGAGAAGAGATATATACATAAAAATTTTCATGAATACAGAGGTACAACATTTCCGGTTAAGGATAAAGCTGTTTCTTTCTGCATCTGCCTACATAAAAGAGAAGTTGGTTTAAAGGTGAAGTCTAGTTGGGAAGCCTGATATTAGTAAACTTCTCATTTATATTTCCATATAAAATTTATTTCTGTATCTGCTTTAGAAATGCCCAGGACATTGTCAAATATATTTAGTGTCTCAATTATTAATTGAAAGGAAGATAACTGATTTTTTTTTTTACTGTGGTAAAGAACATACAACATTAAATTTCTATCTTAATCATTTTTAGGTGTATACTTCAGCAGTGTTAAGTATATTCACATTGTTGTACAATCAAACTCCACTACTTTTTCATTTTGCAGAACAAACTCTATATCTATTAAACACTAATTCTTCTTCCCCTCTACCCCAAGTCTGTGGCAACCACCTTTCTACTCTTTTTGTTTCTATGATTTTTAACTACTTTTGATACTTCATATGAGTGAAATCAGAGAGCATTTGCCCTTTTGTGACCTCCTTATTTCACTTAGTGTAATGTCCTTGAGGTTTATCACATTACAGTATGTGACACGATTTCCTATTTTTTAAAGGCTGCATCATATCCCATCGTATGTATACACCACATTTTTCTTTATCCATTCATCTGCTGATAGATACTTGGCTATCGTGAATAATGCTGCGAGAAACATGAGTGTGCAAACGTCTCTTCAAAATCTTGCTTTCAATTCTTTTGGGTATATACTGAAAGTGGGACAGCTGAATAATATGGTAATTCTATTTTTAATAGTTAAAAAAAAAACCTCTATGCATAAGACAGTGATTGATTTAACTTCAGTATTAGAAAAGTATTACTACCTTTAAAACTGCCTTTTTAAAAAATTACATAGTTTCAAGATTAACAGTCTCCTTTTTGCGTTGACTACCAAGAAGTCCAGAACCAAAATCAAGTCTTAATCATAAAAATTGTGCTGGTCCTTATAATCCCCATACTTGTGTTATTCTAGGTTTCACTTGGCTCTTTTGCTTGCAAGGACCTTAGCCCACTTTAAAAGAGAGGATCTACTGTAAAGAGACAGAAGGTATAATCAGAAAAGCACTGGCCAGTACTAGCTACTCTCTGTGTCTCGCAGGCTCAGGGCCTCTCTCCTGGTACCTCCACTTTTTTCTGTAGGGGCAGTAATCTGCTCATATTATCCTTTGTCAACCAGCTGGTCTCTTCTGATCAGTCAGCTTCTGTTCTCTCATAACTGGAGTTTGCACATAGCCATCACAAAGCACAGAGGATTTTTAGGGCAGTTAAGACTACTTTGTATGATACTGCAATGGTGGACACATGTCATTACACATTTGTTCAAACCCATAGGATGTACATCACCAAGAATGAACTCTGTCACCTATGAACTATGTGTGGTAATGAGGCATTCATGATACAGGTTCATCAGCTGTAACAAACATATCACTCTGACAGGGAATGTTGACGATGAGGAAGGCTATGTATGTGTATGGAAGGGGGTATGTGGGAAGTCTCTGTACCTTCTTCTCAATTTGCTGTGAACTTAAAACTGCTCTAAAAAAAACCCCACAAACTGTCAAATCCCATAAGAATGGCTCTACGAAATACCCTCTAAGATATTTATGCCTCTTATTTATGGCTGTCTCCACACTTGAACAACCAGTGGCCTAGAACTTGCACCCTTTGGTTGTCTTTTCATTTAAATCAGCAGTTCTCAAACTTTTGGGTCTCAGGTTATCTTTACTACCAAAAAAACTACTAAGGGCTCTGATGTGCTTTTATTTATGTGGGTTGTATTGATTAAAATATATCATGTTAGAAATTAAAACAGAAAATTTAAAAATATTAATTTATTAAAATAACAATAGCAAATGTATTACATGTTAATATAAATAACCTATAAAAAATAACTATTTTTTACAAAACAAAATATTTAGTGAAAAGAGTGGCACTGTTTTCTATTTTAGCAAATCTCATTAATGTATAGCTTAACAGAAGACAGATCCCCATTCTACTTCTACATACAATTGGGACATTTCTTAGAAAATAAGAGTGAAAAGGGCAAATAACATCTTAGTATTATTATGAAAATAGCTTTCATCTCACAGATCACAGTTTGAAAACTACTGGTTTCAGTGACTGACTTGACATTAGGCTTTGCTTAATCTTCATTTCAGATTCTGCAAATGTGCTACAGAGTTCAAAGAATTATTCTTGTTTGTTTATAATTATGAAAAGAGGTTTCACTGGCTACCAAACAATGGGACACTGTTTAACCCAGGAACCCAGAGGGTAGGTGCCTTTTTCCCCTCCTGTCAAATGTCTATGATCCTAATCTTTTCTGACCACATGTATTTTAAAAAGTGGGGGGAAGGGATGCCTCACATACAAATCCCCCACCGAGGCTCCGAACTCCACAAGGAAAGGAAACCCCAGGTCACATTTCTAAGACTGGCATATGCCACACTACATGGAAGCATCAGAAATAAGAGATAAAAGATAATTGGAGTTTGTGCAGCAATAGCAGCTGCTTGCCTCTCCAGATTCCAAGTATCACTTACAAAGAGACAAATTCAGGTTTACAGACTCTTCCTATAAATTCTTCCTCAAATTCAGGTTTATACACATAACACACAAAACAAAGCCATTTCAAGGTTTCTCCACATAAGAACAGTTTAATTGTCTGGCTGCCGCCCCTCTAGTCTGCCTGGATGCTTCACAGTTTACCTGTCATCATCTTTTCTCATCAATGGTAACATGTTTTTGTGCACTCCCACCCCCAGTCCCCAACACTGACTGCAAGTAACCAGATGCAGTTGGCTTCTCAATAATATCCTTCCCAATAGGATGGAAGGGAGAAGGTAAAAGAGAATACACACACAGGTTTGGATGCAACCACTTTCAAGACTGCCTCTGGCAAATTTCAGAATCTTAAGGACAGATGCTCTGGGAAGTTATTCAGTGTACGGGGAATATCCTGCTCATGCCCAAAATCTGAAGCCAGAACATTGATGTATCACACAAAGAAAGCTGCTAGCTGAAGTATTCTATGCCCCCACCACCCTTCAGTGAAAAAGGGTGTTACGTATTTTAAATAACATTTATACACAATAAAAATTCTGCTGTAATATTAAATAGCAAATGACATGAGATCCATTTAGATAGTCTAGTTGCTGGTATTTATTTTTAAAAAGAACAAATGGCTCAAAACTTTTGAGAAAATTATTCTGAACAAAAAAGCTGCCTGCTGAAATTTAAAACTGCTTACACCTAACATCATGATATTTAGCCTAACTGTTAAGAGGCTGATAATTACTGTTTCTCTACTCAGGAAAGCGGCTGGTAAAAGAAGTCTGGATCTTCGGTTGTTAAGTTTTGGATTTGGTGGAGTTTTAGAGTTTGTAAGGGCTCTTAGAGATTACCTACCACAATGACTCATTTTTCAGATAGGGAAACAAAAGTCTAGAGATACTAAGGAAAAAGTCTCAGGGTCAGAGGCTTACTTGGTTGAAGGCTGCATATCCCACA
The DNA here is from genome assembly GCA_963573385.1 of Cacajao melanocephalus. Lineage (NCBI taxonomy): Eukaryota > Metazoa > Chordata > Mammalia > Primates > Pitheciidae > Cacajao > Cacajao melanocephalus. The sequence continues at coordinate 7,459 of CAUYLG010052958.1, forward strand.
CTTAAAATATGGGTCTGTCTCTTGATTTTTTTACCCACTGATCTTTTGACTCACATAAACCTCAAAGAGCTTCCTCAAAATGGCATTGAAACTTAGGAAAATATTTCGCTGAATCTCTATGAGCAAAGAAAAAAATTACAGTGCAAATTCTGAAGACACTACATGCTTCAGAAAATCCAGGTGACAATGCATTATAACAAACACAAAAGAAAAACAAGCAGAAGCTATGCACTGTTGCTCACGCCTGTGATCCCAGCACTTTGGGAGGCTGAGGCAAGTGGATCACCTGAGGTTGAGAGTGCGAGACCAGTCTGACCGACATGAAGAAACCCCATCTCTACTAAAAATACAAAAATTAGCCAGGTGTGGTGGTGTATGCCTGTAATCTGGGCTGCTCAGTACGCTGAGGCAGGAGAATCGCTTGAACCTGGGAGGTGGAGGCTGCAGTGGGCCCAGATTGCACCATTGCACTCCAGCCTAGGCAACAAGAGCAAAACTCCATCACAAAAAAAAAAAAAAAAAAAGAAAGAAAAATAAGCAGAAAGCACCACACACCACTAATGCCTCCATCATGATCCCTGTTACCCATGTCTGACACCTGGAAGCAGGACCAAATGGTCTGCCATGGACACTGGCAAAGCAGAACAGACGCTGGCTGCAGACAGCAGCAACTGTGTACTTACTGAACACAAGCTTGGTTGGGAGTTATTCTTGCCAACTATCCCTTCTCCCCATTCAATTTCTCCTACACATCTAGCCATCAGATCCTTACCATCCTTCTTGAATCCAAGCCCCTTCCAATGCATTTTCAAGTGAACTACATTTCTGTTGACAGTGACCTGCACATCCCCATTTCCTAGCCTTTCATCTGTCTCATTTCCCCAGTCTCCATCACTTTTCAAAGCTATCCTTCCGAATGGTCTGCTTTCATATAATCACCTTAGGCAGGATGGAGCTCTCCATGCTGATTTTCAAGAGACTCTGTAGCTCTTTTAGGCTATTCAACACGATTTGCATTAAATGAAAGCTATCAATGATCAGATCGTTTTATCTCTCCTTATAGATTTTGAGGAAAGGAGTTCTTGTTTTCCTAATATGTCTCCCCTATATGTCCAACATTTTTCCTAATACACAATATATGAGAGGTAATCAATAAACATTAAAAATAAAGAAATAATACTCCTTGGTTTTTTAAAAAGCAAAAATCAAGTCAGGATTTTAATTGTACTACTATTATAAACACTCCTGCTATGGGGCTTTTGTACTGACTGTTACTCTGCCTTAAACACTCTTCCCCAGACAAACACTAGACTCATTCCTCCAACCTTCGAGGCTTCTGCTCAGATGGTATCTTCTCAATGAAGCCTAATCTACCAGCATCCATTCCCTCTAACTCATGCTCACATTCCTAATCCTCTTTACTCTGTTCTATTTTTCCCCATAGCATGTAGCACTTCTATGACCTTCTAACATATATAGATTATAACATAACTTATTTATATAGAGATTACTAAATGTAACATAAACAAGGGGAGGGGTTTTTCAGCAGGGGAGGGTATATCTTGATGTATCTCAAGTACCTAGAACACTGACTAGCACATAGGTGTTCAATATATATTTTAAAAATTGAATAAAAGTGTTATTTTAAGTTTTATATTAATTTACATAGTAGTTCTCTATTAATATATTTTAAATATATGAAAATATTCATACATAATATGCTATAAAAATATTAAGTATAATTTTTTCAGTGATGGTTACAATAAATGAGTGTGTGACATTATTAGTGTTTTCATTTAGATAAGCCATCAGAGAAAGATTAAACAATTTGCTCATCAATAGTATGCTTGAAAGTAGGAACTAGATTTCTCAATTGAGGGTTTAATATTACCCACAGTAGTTTGGAATGAAAATATGTGCAATTACCAGACATTCAAATAATAAAAGAACAAAAAAAGAGAGCCTAACTGCTAAGCTACTACTTTTCCTAATCAATACTGAAAAACAGAACAGTACATACTTTTGACTCAAATCTCAGTATTAACCATGCTTTACTTCTTGGATTAATAGAAAACACAACAATATGTTGCTTTTTCAAGCTGTTTATAACCATGGTCTCCATACTAAAATGCTATAATTATCTCTTTTTCTGGATTTAAACTGATATATTTTCAGTCCTGAACATTATTCAAACAAATATACATTTAGCAAGTAATGAACACCAAAAGAAAGCCAATATTACATGTAAAACTCAATCTTATGTGGGTCAAAAATGGCACACACAAGAAACCAGTTTAAAAACAATGAGTTTTTAAACATTATTGTTAAACCTGATGTGGCAAATAATTGTGTAAAAAAATGCTACTCTTTAATTTCAGATAAAATTAACCTTATCAAAAAGTAAGTTAAAGTTCACCTACTACTGAAATGAATGTAATTTTGGCCGTGAAAACAATAATTACCACTTACTGAGGGCTTACTGAGTGCCAAGACCTTTAAAAGTTACCTCATGTAATCCTCACAACAACCCCATGAGGCACAGATCACCCTCAATCAACCATGAGTAAACTGAGGAGTTTGTGAAGTTAACCAACTTGTTCATGATTATCAAGTTAGAAGATGGAAGAGCTGGAAACAGATACAGACCTTTATGGGAGCAAAGTTCCTACATCAACCACTACCACATCTGCTCTTGCTATATGAAGGCAAGGTATGTTAACAATCATTTCTCCCACAAACTCTGAGAAAGCTCTACCTGATAAAGGGAGGGAAGAGAATAAAACAACTGCTTCCCTATCAGATTGTTAGGAAGAAGGGTTTCTGTAAGATGACTGGACTATAAGAATGAAGGTAAAAGGAGAATGAACCTATGGATGAAAACACAAAGGAAACTGGTTTGGCTTTTATTCATTCAAAAATATCGTGATTCCAATTTGCACAAGGCTCTCTACTGGGTACTGGAAATGCCAATGCATGTTTTCTGACTCCAAGTTGCTCTGGCTAATGGAGATAAAGAAAACAAAGAAACTGTTATTTACTAGACACATTTGGGGACTACACTGACCCTTGAACCATGGGTTTGAACTGCACAGGTCCACTTATACACGGATTTTCTTCCACCTCTGCCACCCGAGACCAACCCCTCTTCTTTCTCAGCAGCCTACTCAACGTGAATAGGATGAGGATGAGGGCCTTTATGATGATCCACTTCTATTTAATGAAAACATACTTCTTCTTCCTTACGATTTTCTTAGTCACATTTTCTTTTCTCCAGCTTGCTTTATTGTAACACTACAGCATACAATAAATATAACATACAAAACATGTGTTACCCGACTGCTTATGCCATCAGTAAGGCTTTCGGTCAAGAGTAGGCTATTAGTAGTTAAGGTTTTGGGCAATCAAAAGTTATACTCAAATTCTCAACTGCACGAGGAGACAGTCAGTGCCCTTAATCCCCACACTGTTCAAAGGTCAACTGTATATATACCTTACTTAATACAAAATTATAGAAATGAAAGGTACATGTAATCTAATGATATATAAATACTAAAGTAGAAATTTGAACTAAGGGTTGTAAGAATTCTTACAAAGATCTTTCACCCCTGTCCTGTAGTAGGGCAGGCTTCTCTTAAAAATGGATTTGGGGCTTACAGCTAATTCTTGAAGGTAGGAGAGAAGTTCCATAGGGGCAGCAGGAGGTCAGTGAAGAAGAACATCTATTTTTGGTAGAGGACTGCATGTATACAGGCATAGATGTCTGAACCAAACAAGTTTGATATTTGGTGGGAAAGTTGCGACAGGTGAGGCTGACAAAGTGGGAGAACGAAGCTCTGAGCTTCATTCTTCTAAAAGTGGTTAAGCGTCTATACACTGGGGAATGTGTATAGAACTCTGGATATCTGATGGCGGAGCAGCTAGAGGAAACTAGAGACAACAGGCAGTTTGACCAATCTAGGGTTTATTGCAACAATCCAAGCAAACTTGCAAGACACAGAAATTTCAAAAGTACTCATAGGAACAGACAAAGAGGGCCAGAGTCTGGAGACAGCTCTGAGCTAAGAGCTAAGTCAGCAGGCCATGGGCACTGACAATGAAGTTAGATGAAAAATGTGGGTCATATTTCTGGTTGGGGTTACTCATTGAAGACATTTACTGAAGGAACAGAGAAGAACATATTTGGGGGGAAAGAGAATTATTTCTATTTAGAATATGCTAACTGGAGTGCAGTCTCAGGCTCAGGAGAACAGAATGGGGCACCGTCTTGAGAACTGTAGGTATAGGATAATTAAGCCATAGGTTCTGTGGCTTAACCCTATCTCAACCCGAAGGTTCTGCCCTCCTGCTGCATACTCTTTTTTTTTTTTTTGGTGATCTACACCTGTGGCTTAATTCACATCTAAGGCTCTGACAGAGAAAAAAGAACCAACAGAAAAATCTGGAAAGAACTCAGGGTTTACCAAACTTAAAAAATCACACCAAACACTCAACCATGACACCACTCAATCCACTGGAAGCCATCTTTTTGGCTCCTTTCTTTTCCTACCCGTTAACAATAGCTCTGGGCTGAAGAAGCTGTCCTAATGTTTTGACTTCTCCAATTCAGGAAACAAGCTAGACCTCCATGATTGCTACAAATGGAAATGCTGTTCTATTCTTTGTGCTAATATGGTTAGAAGTCTTTTTGCAACTGTGCAATTTGCTCCAGTAAGCTTAAGGTCTAATACTGATGGTTGTCTTCCAACACTAAATGAGTATGTGTTTACAAAAATGTAAAACATTCACTGGTAACTAAGAGAAGAGTTATTCCTCCATCTGTAATGAGGTGAAGCTGCAGAAGAGTGAGGTGTGGAGCCTGCATTCAAGGCTTAGTGCAGGAGGAGCAGTAAATAAACAAGGAAGGGCATATATCTCAGAAAGAAAAACTACTCAGGTTTCCGCCACCCTGGGTCACTGTAGCATCCAACTGCAGCCAATCAAAAACATACAAGCCCAGCATTTAAACCCAGCACTAAACCCCAGAGACTAGGACATACTGAATACCACTCCCCTCTTTGCTAATGTAAGCATCTAGCCAGCAAGGGGGCAGTCTTTTGCCAAGACTGCCTCAGATCACACAGCAGGTGGAGGAACACCAGGTGACAGCAGATCAGCAACCACAGGGACTATAAAAGAATAACTGTTTCCTTCATGCATTTTGGCTCTTGTGAGTTCTCAAGCTTTACAGCAAAAGAATAAACGTCAGATGGCTGTCTAGAGGATATGTTTTATGACCCTGCTGTTGTCAAGGTACTCTTGAGAGGAATGCCTTCAAAGGGATCAACAGTAAAATGCCATACACCAGCCCACCTGGGCTTGAAACCTTGCAATACGAATGACAGTGATATGAGAACCATGGCTTACCTCAAGTTTGTATAAAAGATAAACTCAAAGTAAAAATTGGCAAAATATTTGTATATACAGAAGATATTCCCAAACGTCTAGATGGAAATGGTTAAGAAAATAATTTTGATACCAACAAGACTGATTACTATTGTTGATTTTACAAGTTATAGGACCACAGATAGGTCTCTGGACATTGATCCATAAAATCCAAATTCCTAAAGGAATAGAAAGCAATTCAACCCTTAATGGCTTGCAACTTTTCCTTCTTCTACATTCTCAATCCACTAAAATAAGGGAGTCACTTGTGATGATAAATTTGCTTCATCTTCTCCAGTCATCCATTCAAAGCATCTTCAGTACTCTGTACATCTCTCCAAGCCCAACTCCTTTTCTTGAGGATGATGAAGATTAAAATGGCAACAACTTAGAATAAGAAACTCTTTTCCAGAAAAAAATAGTGTCTGACAGTCCATGTTTTTGCAAATCACTGGTAAATTACTGTGATTCAGTAGCGAAGACTGAAGATGGGGCAAGAAGCATGTTGAATCATCCTAAGGAATATGCCATAACTAAGCCATTTCCTCCCCTTGAACTGGCCCACTCAATGCTCATGACATAGACTTCAACCAAGGCTTCCCAGTTACTGTAAATGGGGGATGCTGCTACTGATGATGATGACAATGACACTGACAGGAGCTAATATTTATGAAACATTTGATACATACAGGGACTGTTCTAAGAGCTTTCCATGTATTATGTCAGATAGTCCTGATAACAACCCTATAAAATAGATACAACCATTACTCCCATTTTACAGATAAGAAAACTGAGACACAGAGAGTAAAGCAACTTGCCCAGAGTGATACAACTTGAGGGAGTAGAGGCAATCTGATTCCAGGGCCTGTGCTCTTAACCTCTATATAATATCAACTCAATAAACGATATTCATTCATTTACTCACTCTTTAATTCAGTCTATAAATATTTACAGAGCACTTAAAATTCATGGACATTGTACTGGGTGCCAGATTGTAACAGAGTCAAGTGCACACAGTCCCTGCCTTGTGGAGTTTATGCTGAATATATGTGATCAATAAAATAATTATATCAGTGATTCTTCCAAGGGAAAGAGATTATTTAGATATAAAGTTCCTAGGACAAAGGGAAAGTAGTTTGGAACATAATACCCCCATCAGTTCCCAGCCATTGCCTTTCTGAAGTGTAGATGTGCTGTGTTGATGTGGCCAAGATAACTCCTGTAGATAGTGTATAAATGATTTCAGTCCAGCACCCACTCTACTGAATCCCTTCAGTAACTAATTCAAAACACAGAGCAATCTGGGTGATTGTATCGGTATTCACGCTACAGAATTGGTCTAAAAGTTGGTTCAAGAAGGCCTTTGAAAGCTCACAACTGCAATGGAATGCCACAAATTAATCTCAGGTCAAAAAATGCTCTTGGCATCTGCATTCTCGACTGCTTAGGTGCTGAGCAGAAGATGACAGGGCTACATGTACAATGATATACCTGAGGGAGAAGGTTAGTTTTTGAAAGGTCTTTGATCCACACAAATATCAAGGGCACAATAACTCCTACAATATAACGAGGGTTTTCTTTGATAAAACCACCTTCAGCAAATGATAATAAATGAATAAACAGTAAGTAAGTAGATTGTCAGCACCCTAAGACTATTTTCCTGCTAAGCATAGCTCCACACCTATAGTATTAAAATATGCATATTTTCACATTTTATATATGTAATATATATGTGTGTAAATTCACTGTAACTTAGCACAAACTCAGAAGAAAATGGCTACTTAACATTGTGTAAAATGAACTCCTCACATTAGGAAGTCCAGTGACTCAGAATGATAAAATGACTCAGAAATGCTGGTCTTCTGTGATAGAAACCATGGTATAATGACAGAATTATAAATAATGGCAGGGTTATGTAACAGTTTAAAAGGAGGAGGCCCCATAGATTCCAGGCCCAGATTTCTCTGAACACAGAACTTCCTGAAATTTTCTTCAAATTCACCTTCTATACCCTCATGATTAGGATATTATTCATAAATGGTATCACACCAGAAATCCTGGAAAACAGAAAATTCCAAAAGCAACATCAATTCTCCTGTAAGTACAAACATTGGAATGCATCATGATGACTGAACAAGAGAAAGTCAACTATTACACTGCTGTTTTGAAGCTGATTAAGCTGAAAATTTTCAAAACTTTCTCTCCAGCAGGAGTGAACTAACTGTACAGTCAACTTGCTTGGGTACAGCTGAAGTGCTTTTCAGAGGCCACTTGTCATCACTGTAGAACATGCTCTTATCATTTGGGTTCAGTTCCCCATAGGCTCATTATAATCCATGGTAATAAACAACTCATCCAAAACACCTTGTTAGATTAAATGCTGAAAATCTACCCTCCACCCACCGACCCTAAACACATTTTTAAAAAGTGGCTGGATGCACAGAATAAGACAAGCTCACTCCTAATTCACTAGTGAATACCCTAGGGCAATTCCTTGCAGCTGGGCTGTCCTACTTGTATGAAGAAATTGGCCTGGTATAATACAAAGAAAATTTGTCTAGGGCTCAGGGAAGTCCTAGCTCCGCCACCATTATCCTGCCATGGGACCTATTCAAGGTATCACTTAATCTAGAAGAGAGTGGCATTAGCTGCAGAAGGTCCCTTTCAATTATATTTTCTTATCCCCCACAAGAGGATTTTGAACCATCTTCTTATAATATCCTTGGATACTTCTTCCTGAAGACATCATGTCTCACATTGAGAAAACCGTTTTAGCACTGTTAGGGAAACACAGTAGATACAATATTACCAGGTGTACTGAGTTAAATAATATCCTCTCAAAATTCATGTCCACCCAGAATCTCAGAATGTGATCTTATTTGGGAAATAGGGTATTTGCAAGATGAAACTAAAACAAGATCATACTGGATCGGGGGAGACCTAAATCCAATGACTGGTGTCTTCATAAGAAGGTCACGTGGAGCCAGGCAGAGTGGCTCACACCTGTAATCCCAGCTCCTTGGGAGGCTAAGGTGGGAGGATCCCTTGAGCCTAGGAATTCAAGACCAGCCCAGGCAACATAGTGACACCCCACCTACGAAAAAAAAACCAAAAACATTAGCCAGGTGTGGTGGTGCAATCTGTAGTCCCAGCTACTTGGAAGGCAGAGGTGGGAAGATCACTTGAGCCTAGGACTTTGAGGCTGTAGTAAGGTATGATCGCACCGCTGCACTTGAGCCTGAGGAACAAAGCAAAACCCTGTTTCTAAAACAAACAAATAAACATCCATGAAATGAGCCAAGCATGCTGGTGCACACTTATAGCCCCATCTCCTCCGGAGGCTGAGGTGGGAAGATCACTTGAGTCCAGGAGTTCAAGGCTGCAGTGAGCCATGATTGCACCACTGCTCTTTGGTGTGGGCAACAGAAAGAGACTCCATGTTTTGTTTTGTTTTAAAGGAGTCCATGTGAAGTCACAGAGACATAGAAAGGAAGGCAACGTGAAGATGCAGGCAAGGACTGGAGTGACACATTCACAAGCCAAGGAATGCCAAGGATTGCTAGCAACCACCAGAAGCTAGGAAAAAGCAAAGAAGATTTCAGACTGCAGGCTCCAGAATCGCGAGAGAAAAACTGCTACTTGAAGCCACCCAATCTGTGGTACTGTCATGGTAGCCCTAGGAAACTAACATACCAGGTAACTCACGTGAACTATTTACTGTAAGAGTATAATAATCACAATCACAAGAACTACCAAAACAACAACAAATCCATACACAGTCAAATCATTTACTTTTATACAATAATTGCCATTCTGAATGCTGACCATTTATCGATCAATCTTCTCATCCCAATCAAATTTCCCATAACACATACATGAGATTAATCTTCAGAGAACAGAGATTTTTATCATTTTAAGTCCTTTTTCAAAAAATCTTCAATGACCATGCATTTATCTTAGCAAGATATCAATAAAACTTCTGGCTCCCTATAAGTTTTGATGAAGAAGAAAATAAGTATTTGTAAAGATATATACATCCACCCTATGCTATTCAGTAGGGTTGGTGAAAATTAGTTTAATGGAAATGCTTTACTGCTGTGTTGATATTTCCTCATCAGTCAATTATCCCCTTTAAATATGGTATGAAGTCTTAGAGTGGGATTGGGAGAATCTTCCATGTTACGGATCAAATTCCTTTACCTTACATAATGTTTACCACTCATCCTGAATCAAGGCTTTCAGGATATCCTATTAATCCTCTTACCAAATTGGTTTATTTCTCTCCAAACATCTTTGGTCCTTTGGCACCTCCATGGTTTTGGGGTTTTTTTCCCCCTACTCCATTAACTTTGTCCGAAATACCTTACTTTCCTATCTTCAGCTAATCCAATCCTAGCCAGTCTTCTAAATCCAGTTCACATCCAGTCTCCAGGGAGCCATCCTAGACCATTATCACCCACTGTCTTCTTACATCACTGCTTTGCCAACACCACACTCATTAGTGTACCAGTACTTCTGCGATTATTTACTTTGCGTTATTCCATAAAGTTATTCCATAACTTCATTTTTCATTTTAACTCCCTAACTGAAAAATAAATACTTTGAGAACAGAAGCCACACTATGTTAGAATTGAGCATAACCTTTTGTACAGAGTTGATATTCAAATATTTGTTAGTTGGCTAGAATACATGAGACATAAAAATGGAAAGTTTAAAGTTCTACTTCAGCATGAATAGCAGTTAGCACAATCTGACTGACTTCTCTATTAAAACAGAAAACATATCTGAAAAAGCTCAAGATAAATTAAACTACTGGCATAAATTTTTCCCCTACAGAAGGTCATTCTATTTTGAAAAACATTTTGAATGGTAAAAGAATTGTACAAATAAACTATCTTAGAATTTAAGCAAGTGCTTATTACAATCAGCTATATTAAATAATAATAGTGCTTGTACTTTAATCAATAAACTATTTAACAAATTATTCATTGAGTTCCCGATTTGTACAAGGAGTCACAATAAGATCTACTAGGAAGAGAGATGAATAAAAGACTAGTCTACTCTTCAACACCCAACAGTTTAATGGAAGAGACAGACTTAAAAACACTTCACAAGCAGAATTTAAATACACAATACAACATAGGTAACCTACTGAGTACCATGTGTGACTAATTTCAATTGGTAGGGCTCGGGAACCATCCCCAAAAATAAAAATACAAACAAAAAGATAACATTTGAATGAGGTGGGAAAAATAATTACAACTTTGTAGACCAAGATGGCAGAGAGGGATTCTGGGCTGTATGATCAGAAAGAGCAAAAGGTAGAGATAGGAAAATTTACTATCACCCCATATCTTTAGCTTCTTTTAGTAGGTGACCTCACCTGCTAGCTCACAGGAAAAAGTAAAAGGCATTCCTCTCCTGTATCTCAAAACTGAATGACATTCCTCTCTCCTTTCCTTCTCTCTCAACTGTCCCCATTCTTTCCCACAGCTAACTTTTCCACATTGTTCAGGACCCTCTTGCTACTTGTCTCCTACCAGATCCTGCTCCACTGCTCACACTCTCCCTCCTTCTACTCTTTGTGGCCACATTTTTCAAAGAATGGTCTCTATGTCTTATCTCTACTTCATCTCTAATTCACTACTTAGCTGCATAAGTCTGTCTCTTATATCTTACAAAATGTGTTCTTTTTATTCAGTAAAATCAAGTGAAATAATGATGTTACTTTCTGATTTCACACTTTCTTAGTTTTAAAATAAGTTAACCACTATTTCTTCTTAAAACGTATTGGCTATATTCGGGAAACAGAGAATATATAGTCTCTGACTAGGATTTCTCATGTCTAAAAAGTAAATTATTAAACAGCTGAGACTAAGTATTTTCAAGAGCCTGCTATTGTAGTGATCAATGAGAATCCTGAACCTTAAACATGCTGTTCCGTCACTGTATCTTTTGCTAACTTAGAACTTGTTCTAATTCTGTAGATGAGAAGAGGTAGGGTGTGTAACTCATCTTCCTCAACAATACAAAGGTGGTACTTTTAAGGAAATTATTTCATATAAGCTAGGGTCCTCAATCTTTTTCAGAAGACTGGAGTAAGTTAAGGTTTGATATCTCAACCGTATACTGACATACTTGAGAAGATAGGCCCTGATTCATATTCTGCTTCTCTGGCAGTTTCATTTACTAAAGGTTAAATAATGGCTAAGGTGGTTTCTCCTCTTACATATAATAAATAGCTAGAATTCTCCATAACTTACTTTGCTTATCTTTCTTGCCTTCAAAGCCAAATTTATCAGTATCCATTAACCACCTACACTGATTTCAAAACTGCAACAAACCACTCCTACGTTACAGATAAACCTAAGTCTTTCCACAGACAGTGAGCGTAATGGACACTATCCTGCAACTGCTGGGTAATGGAGGGATCTCAGCTCATCTTTTCAGATTTTCTTTGCAATGAACACTTCAGAAGTCCATTGAATAATCCAACGATCTCCCTTTATCTTTTAAAAATAAATTTATCTCATACACACTCCTCCTTTTTAAAATGGTTCTCCTTAGACAACTTTGTATCATAAACTTCTATCCACCTGAGAAACAGAGTTTACAGATCTACCAAATGTATTGACTATTATAGAAATTTCATAAATACTTATCAACAGGCTGATTTATATTTAACAATATTATTAATAGTCCCAAAAAGGCCACCAAGCAAATGTTTTGACTAAAGATCAAATAGAAAACTTTAGACCCAGTAACATTTGTAGGGGCTAGGGCAACATTACAAATAGAGGCCCAAGTTCCATGTTTACGTATTTAAAAGTTACAAGTCCAGTTGAACTAGTAAATAAAATATGGTCTCATCCTCCAATCTTGACAAACACACCTTTCACCAGCTGGAGGTACAGGTTCAAATTTAGAATTCTCAGACTCCTTGAAGTTCCATGCCATATTGTGGTGACACTGGGGCTAGCTAGCCTACTCCCTTCTCTTTTTGTTCCCCAGTTTTGTCAAGACCTTGAGGGGCCTTGCACTCAAGTGTGGACATCCTGTCTACCACAAACTGCCACCTCTTTGCCACCTCTCAGGCCTAAAAGCATACTCACTGGTTTTATCTAAGGACAGATCCAGGAAAAAGGCCAGTGAAGACTTTGGAAGCAGATTGTAAGCAGTTTGGGGGCAGGAAATTCCAGAGTCTTGGCAGGGGGAGGATGAAGTGGGAGAGAGGGAGGACTTGGGCTGATCACATCCCCTTGGCCCCTCAGATCCTTCACCCTATGGGGAAGTGTGAACAGAACAGGGCCTTCTAATTCATGGGTTCTGAAGCAGGACTTCTCTCGCCCAGGACAAAAAGCAATGCTGGATAATTTACCAAATGGAGAATTTACCAGATCAGTCACGTTACTGTTAATATACTAGTTGAAACATAATATGTAGAAAGATTAAATAGGTAAATAAAACCCAAAATTCCAATCTTTAATCACTTTAGTTCCTCCAACATCTGTAATCAAAGGGTCTAATATTTATGTGGATCTACTCTATAGACTAAATCTAGACTCCATGCTGTTTTCACAAATTCATACAAATTTACAGAATTCTATTCAGATGCTAGATGGAGCTGAAAAAAAAACCAAGAAGCAGAAGGAAGAGAGAAAGAACATAGAGTATCAAAGACAAGATCAGACATGCAGACATAAGGGAAAGCATTTTCCTCCTGTTCAGTTGCTTATGTGGCAAAGCTTAAGGCACCATGATTAACCATCTGATTAAAGCCGCTAGTATCACAGCTTGCTCTCGCGAATGCAGATTCACAAAATTTACTCACTGGCCTCCGAACGCCCCCATCCTAGCCACTGTGTACAGGGTAGGTCAAGCTGAACTTTGTCAGCATTTAAGTGGATACTGATAATAGCTCTCCCTATATTAGAATTTCTTACCTCAACATAATTTGCCATGCTGCAATTTTCACTCTACTTAGCAAGAAAAGTATTCTGTTAATTTGAAAAAACTAATAAATACATATACATACTCCACAGGAAGGGAAGTATTTCAACTGGAAATCTTATTTATGTGTACTTACTGAGATTGTACCATTGTCTAGACCTATGGACAGTCTTCTTGTTTCCGGGTTAAAAGACATGCATGAACATGGAGCTGAAAGAAATGAACATGTTGATGAAATTAACAAAACCATGATTCTCATCGATTCAGGCGTGCCTAACTAGCTAAAAGTGTGGAGCTGTATTTTCCCCACTATCTCCTGGAAAACATTTCATTTAACACCTATTCACCAAAAAATAAAAACAGTAATTTTACAGCCACCCCATAGTTGTTGAGTTATCTTTTTAATGAATATAACAAGATATTTTCAAACTGGACAAGTTCCAACGGGCTTGGTCTTGGCTGGTTCTGTCAGTATGGAGTCTAAATTTGCTTGACTAGATTAACAATACTTTGTGCTGTGTAATGTTTCTGTTACCACTCTCTCTGTACCACTCCAATTCCATCTTAAATAGAAATAACCTATCCTTTCTGAGATAGACAAACAAAAGAAAGATCTTATTATCCCTCCACCCTCCCCAACCACATACAGACACATACACATACGAGCATAGAGTCTATTTTTTGATTCAGAATTGATTTGGGGTGTGTGAATTAACAGGAGTTTTTGGCTCTTGGCCTTTGAGGGTATGCTGGAGTCTGCTGATTAAAAATGGCTAAGGTGGATTTGTCTCAGTCTAAAAAAGAACCAACTCATCATAGGGCTAGACACTGTAGGAAAGAGACCAGGCGAGTCAGTACACCCAGGACTAATCTGGCTCTCCCTGTTCTGCAAGACTGACTGCCTGAGGACACCTGGGCCTAAGTAAATTAGGTATGCTTGGAAGCCATGTGTGGTCAACAAGTGCTTACTACACATTCAGCTCCTACTCCCCTGCCTTCTCAATCTATGTTTGCTCGTAAAAATGGAGTCTTTTGACAATTTACCCAATACTGAAATATTTGATAGTTATTCTAAAGGGTCCAGCACAGTTTTTTATATGTCTCCCTTCATATTCGCAGAAGCCACGTAGATCATGAACTACCTATTACCATAATCACAGTCAGCATCAAATATTTTTATTCCTACTTTTCACAGTTATGATTAGATGTTTCACCCAAGGTAACATAGGAAACAGTTGGAAAAGGTTCAAAGACATCATTCAAATATACAGTCCCATTTTCAAACAACCAACTTAGATTATTTTTAAACTAGAAAAGAACTTCAAGTTCTACTGACAGCCACTTCATAAACATATCACTTAGTAACATATTTTTCACTCTCTATAAAAGGGCCCTGAATAAAACAACAAAAAGATCTTCTAAACTGAAATTTAGCTTTTTCTAATTTTCTATCATGATATATTCAGAAAATAAAAACATACTAAAAAGAATTTCCCCCTAAAACTTCTACCAGTACAACAGACTTCTTCCTACATGGCTACAAAACAAAACCAGATTCCCAAGAGTACAGTGCTGAAAACAGCAATCAAATGATATTTAATACACTGCCCTAAAAGAGTCAGTTTTATTGCCCTTGACCTGTAAACTATGTTGGCACAATTTCCATACAACACTAAGATGCCAGGTCTCAAAATCCCATAACATGTGTGCAGAATTAAAATCTAATAATTTCATGGAAAATTATGTTAGCTGAAAAAAAATCTAAAGAAAAAAATACACTGTGATTACAATTGTGCAAAGTACATATACACATAAAAGTACAGTATACATAAAAAAAAACTTTTCTTGTGTTTAAGTGACAAGATTTCTATAACACTGTCTTTACTCTTATTTTGCTATTCCTGTTAAAATGAATTTCAAGTAGGCTACAATTTATGAAGCTATAAGTATGAGCATATGAAGCAAAACTCTATTTCAGCCCCAAGGGGCTAGTGACTAGCCAGGAACAACCTTATCATTTAGCTGCCCACTTGACCATCTAAAAGTATTTCCTGTGTGATTTCCTCCAAAGTCCATATCCAGTTATGCTATAATTAGAAAATCCACTGAACTTTGAATGTGATTTAAAATACTTTTATACAAAAAGCATAGGCTACTCTTAGATCTTCATTGCCATTCCTTTATTCTTTGTTTTTTTCCTCCAATTTCTTATATTTCTTGTTATTCTTTCAAGAAAAATTTAGAACGCTTACTACGTTCAAGGTCTGTCCTACAATGATATATAAGGTTTTATTGCTGCCATCAAGAAATTAAAAAAAATTATACATTGTGAAACCAACTGTATATAGAAACTGTAAGATAGTTTCACCCTATTGGTTCAAATCATTTTATGCATAGTAAGAAACACCACCAGAATTAAAGGCAAAGGACTGTTCCTATAATAAATAAATTCAGCAAAGTTTCAAGATACAAAATTAATGTATATAAATCAGTAGCTCTGCTATACACCAACAGTGACTAAGCTGAGAATCAAATCAAGAACTCAACCTCTTTTACAGTAGCTGCAAAAAGTAAAATAAAATATTTGGGATACCTAATCAAGGAGGTGAAAGACCTCTACAAGGAAAACTACAAAACCCTGCTGAAAGAAATCACAGATGACACAAACAAATGAAAACACATCCCATGCTCATGGATGGGTAGAATCAATACTGTGAAAATCCCCATATTGCCAAAAGCAATCTACAAATTCAATGCAATTCCCATTAAAATACTACCATCATTCTCCACAGAACTAGAAAAAGCAATCCTAAAAGTTATATGGAACCAAAAAAGAGCCCACAGAGCTAAAACAAGACTAAGCAAAAAGAATAAATCTCAAGGAATCACATTACCTGACTTCAAACTATATATATCACCATAGCCACCAAAGCAGCATGGTACTGGTATTAAAACAGGCACACAGATCAATGCAACAGAGAAGAGAACCCAGAAATAAACCCAAATACTTACAGCCAACTGATCTTTGATAAAGCAAACAAAAACATAAAGTGAGGAAAGGACACCCTGTTCAACAAATGGTGCTGGGATAACTGGCAAGCCCCATGTAGAAGAATGAAGAATGAAACTGGATCCTCATCTTTTACCTTATACAAAAATCAACTCAAGATGAACCAAAGACTTAAATCTAAGACTGAAACCATAAAAATTCTAGACAATAACATTGGAAAACCTTTCTAGACATTGGCTTAGGCAAAGACTTCATGACCAAGAACCCAAAAGCAAATGCAGGCTGACTGCGGTGGCTCACGCCTGTAAACCCAGCACTTTGGGAGGCTGAGATGGATGGATCACGTGAGATCAGGAGATCGAGACCAGCCTGGCCAACATGGTGAAACCCCGTCTCTACTAAAAATACAAAAATTAGGCAGGTGTGGTAGTACGTATCTGTAGACCTAGCTACTAGCTACTCGGGAGGCTGAGGCATGAGAACTGCTTGAACCCGGGAGGCAGAGGTTGCAGTGAGCTGAGATGGCACCACTGCACTCCAGCCTGGGCGATAGAGCAAGGCCTTGTCTCAAAAAAATAAAAGAAAAAAGAAAAAAGAAAGCAAATGCAAAAAAAAAAAAACAAAACAAAGATAAAAAGATGAGACAAACTAACAATCTTCTGCACAGCAAAAAAAAAAAAAAAAAAAAAAAAATCAGCAAACATACAATCCGAAGAGTCAGAAAAAATCTTAGCAATTTATACACCCAACAAAAGACTAATATCCAGAATCTACAAGGAACTCAAATAAATTAACAAGAAAAAAACAAACAATCCCATCAAAAAGTGGGCTAAGGACATGAATAGACAATTCTCAAAAGATATACAAATAGCCAACAAACATGAAAAAATGCTCAACATTCACTAATGATCAGGGAAATGCAAATCAAAACCACAATGCAATACCACCTTACTCCTGCAAGAATGGCTGTAATAAAAAAATCAAAATATAATAAATGTTGTCATGGATGTGGTAAAAAGGGAACATTTTTGCACTGCTGGTGGGAATGCCAACTAGTACAACCACTATGGAAAACAGTATGGAAATTCCTTAAAGGTGCAGCTCCAGATGCAGGGTGGACTTTTTAAATGCTATAAAACAAATAATTCATAAGGCAATAAAGTAATAATTGGTCTCTATGACATCTGAATATGCAAATTACAGACAAACCGGCTGGAGACTGGTCAATTCCCCGAACTTAAAAGTGCTTTCTCTGACTTCCCCTCCCCTGCCACCAGCACTCTGGTTCAGATACTGTGCTTCTCCCATGCCCTCTGCAACCCATAGACCAGGAGATCCCCACCGGGCTGAAAAGCTTCACGAGTTACCAACACAGATCTGAGTGACAGCTCTGGTAGGCACCATGGGTTGTTGGCACAGATCTGGGCGAACATTTTGACTAGCATGGAGAGTGCCTGCGGGACGGACCTACCCTCTCCCCAGAAAGAGGGGGAGCTGAAAGCAGGGAGACAGGCGATACACCTGGGCGGGACCCACCCCCACAAAGACCAGCAAACTGAAGCCCTCTCACTTGAGAGTCTCACAGCCAGCACATCAGTTCGAGCTCGACCGGGGACAATCAAGCTTGGTGGGGGAAAGGGCATCCGCCATTGCTGAGGCGGGTCTAAACCTACCTGTGTAAACAAAAGCCAGAGGAAGCTTACACAGCAGCTGGACTGAGTCTGAGATAGCCCAGCAGCGCCTCTGCAGACAGACAAGGGACAGACTGCCTCCTCAAGTGGCTCCCTGAACCCTGTATAACCAAAAAGACACCTCATATAGGAGAGCTCTGGCTGTCACCTGGTGGGTACCCTTCCAGAATGAAGCTACCAGAGGAAAGATCAGGCAGCAATACCTGCTGTTCTACAACCCCCACGAGTGATTCCCAGGCAAGCAAGGTCTAGAGTGGACCTCTAGCAGTGGTACAGCAGAGGGACCTGACCTTTAGAAGGAAAATTTAAAAACAAAAAGAAATAGCTTCAACATCAACAGAAAGGAGGTCCACTCAGAGACCCTAACCGAAATCACCAACTTCAAAGATCAAAGGTAGATAAATCCATGAAGAGGGGAAGAAACCAACGCAAAAAGGATGAAATCATCAATGACCAGAACGCCTCTCCTCCTCCAAGGGATCACAACTCCTCACCAGCAAGGGAACAAAACAGGATAGAGAATGAGTTTGACAAACTGACAGAAGCAGGCTTCAGAAGGTGGGTAATAACAAACTTCTCTTAGCTAAAGGAGTATGTTCCAACCCAGTGCAAAGAAACTAAAAACCTTGAAAAAAGGTTAGACAAAATACGACCTAGAATAAACAGCTTAGATAAGAACAAAAATTACTTGATGGAGCTGAAAAACACAGCATGAGAACTTTGCGAAGAGTACACAAGTTTCAGTAGCCAAATTGATCAAACAGAATAGAGGATATCAGAGATTGAAGATCAACTCAATGAAATAAAATGAGAAGGCAAGATTAGAGGAAAAAAGAGTGAAAAGAAATGAACAAAGCCTCCAAGAAATATGGGATTATGAGAAAAGACCTAATCTATGCTTGATCGGTATACCTGAATGGGACAGGGAGAATGAATCCAAGCTGGAAAACACTCTTCAGGATATTAGTCAGGAGAACTTTCCCAACCTACCAAGGCAGGCCAACATTCAAACCTAGGAAATACAGAGAACACCACAAAGATATTCCTCAAGAAGAGCAACCCCAAGGCACATAATCATCAGATTCACCAGGGTTGAAATGAAGGAAAAAATGGTAAGTGCAGACAGAGAGAAAGGTCAGGTCACCCACAAAGGGAAGCCCATCAGACTCACGGCGGATCTCTCAGCAGAAACCCTACAAGCCAGAAGAGAGTGGGGACCAATATTCAACATCCTTAAAGAAAGAACTTTCAACCCAGAATTTCATATCCTGCCAAAAAAAAGCTTCATAAGTGAAGGAGAAATAAAATCCTTTATGGACAAGCAATTGCTAAGAGACTTCATCACCACCAGACCTGCCCTACAAGAGCTTCTGAAGGAAACACTAAACAAGGAAAGGAACAACCAGTACCAGCCACTGCAAAAACGTACCAAATGGTGAAGACCAAGGATGCAATGAAGAAACTGTGTGAACTAATGGGCAAAACAACCAGCCAGTAACAAAATGACAAGAACAAATTCACACATAACAATATTAACATTAAATGTAAATGGCCTAAATGCCCCAATCAAAAGACACGGACTGGCAAACTGGGTAAAAAGTCAAGACCCATCGGTGTGCTTTATTCAGGAGACACATCTCACATGCAAAGACACACATAGACTCAAACTAAAGGGATGGAAGAAGATTTACCAAGCAAATGGAGAGCACATAAAAAGCAGGGGTAGCAATCATAGTCTCTGATAAAATGAACTTTAAACCAACAAAGATCGAAAGAGACAAA
>CAUYLG010052960.1:0-13922 GCA_963573385.1 Cacajao melanocephalus
ACCATGCCCAGCTAATTTTTTGTATTTTTAGTAGAGATGGGGTTTCACCATGTTGCCCAGGATGGTTTCAATCTCCTGACCTCATGATCTGCCTCCCTCGGCCTTCCAAAGTGCTGGGATTATAGGCGTGAGCCACCGTGCCTGGCCTCTAGCAGTTTTTTTTTCTGATGAACTTTATTTCTAGAATGTCATCAGGTTGCATATGTACCTTGCATAGGGTGGCATAATTAGCAGTGCTAGGCGCATGGTGGACATAGAGTAATTTCTGCTGGGCAGTGTACCCAGAACTACTCAGGCATTGTAACTTTCCAGAGCAAAAACTTGGAGTTTCCTCATGTTTCACAGGGTGAGGGTAAAGGCAATTCTATGAAACTTAACAAAGGGGTCAGGGGAGGAGGGCTTTCCTTTTTGCTAAAGGAAAAACAACACATTCTTTCTGAGTGAGGATTTATTTTTGAAAGATGTCCCGCCAGAACTGATGAGCTCAGATGTTTGGGTCTGAGCAGTTTCTATTGAGAGACATTTGTAGAAATTTCCAAAAGTGCATGTGAGAATGCAAGTTCTTACTTCTGGGGGAAGAGTGACCTGGGGAGGAAATATGTTTTCCCCTTTTATTGATCTCAATCACATGCTGTGACATAACGTGTAATTTTTTGTGGAGCTGTTCTGATGCCCCACACGGGGCCAGCGTCCTTTGCTGCCAGTGCATTCCAAGAGTGCTGCACACTGGGAGCTGTGGAGGTAGCTGCCCTAGCGTGGGCCTTTGCTATGCCTCTTTCAGGTTTGGAATTGTAGACCTTTTAGGAGTATGGCTTATGACATAGCAATTCCATTTTCTTAACAAAAGCAAACCCTATTTTTACCTTAAAAGTCTGAAAACACTCCCTCTGCTATGGTTTGAAAGTTCATACGTTGGCAACTTCATCCTCAATAATAGTGTTAAGAGGTGGGATGGTTAAGAGGTGGTTAGGTCATGAGGAGTCACCCTCATGAATGAATGAATGCCATTATTCTTGGGAATGGGTTCATGATAAAAGGATGAGGCAAGCTTTCTTCTGCTCTCTCTTGCTCATGTGATGCCCTTTACCATGTTAGGACACAGCAGGAAAGTCCTTACCAGATGTTGGCACCTTGATCTTGGACTTCCTAGCCTCCAGAACTGTGAAGAAATAAGTTTTTGCTCTTTATAAATTATTCAGTCCAAGGTATTCTGTTATAGCAGCACAACATGGGCTAAGACAAGCTCTACCCAAAACCAGTTAAGTGTCCAGCTTCCCTGCAGCCAGGGTCCTTTGGAGGAGACACCTCTGAAAATTTATGTTGAGATTCCTGACTGGGGCTGTGTGAAATCAGAACATGGTCAGGTTGTGAGTTTTCCTTTGAGGGAGCGTTCCCTGATTTTCACATGCTCCTTCTCAGAAGCACTTTGGACATCATGTCATCCGCACGGTTTTGCTTGGTACACAGCCCTCTGCAACCCCCTGCCCACATGTGAGCGGACCCTATGGCTTTGTAAAGGGAGATGCAGAAGGCAGTGCTGCCAGGCTCTCTTACAAAAAGCAGTTTGTCTTCTTTTGAGACATTCCTGTTTTGAGAGTTAAAACAAACTCTTGAAAGCAGAGGCATACTATAGATGCAAAATCTCACATAAAACCCATTTAAAAACATCTGGGGACATGGAATTTCCTTTTTTCCCCTTAACGGGATGGTGCCATTCATGTATTCTTCTTATTGTTTTGCCCACAGAGTACCTGGTGCTTCTTTGGTTTCACATAACCCATTTCTTCGTGGTACGTAATGTTAGTAAATGGCTGAAATAGTTCCTTGAGAAGTAGAAATGAGGAAGCATAAAGAGATTAAATGAGTCACTTAAAGTCACTGTAAGGAAGTTTTCCTTTCCTTTTATTGGTTTCTGCCTGTGGTGTTTCGCTGCTTGCCTCCCTCCTTCCTGCTGCCTGTGCTGGGGAGGGTGGGGATGTGGGTATGCCCCTTTCAGTTGTGTGACTTTGAACAAGCTATTTGACCTCTTAAGGTCTTAGATTTCTCGTCTGTAAAATCTAAGATCCTTCTCTTCAAATGGCCAGTGAATGTATGACAAAATTTGGGCTCCCAGGTCACCACTGCTGCAGACCAGGAATATTGCTAACATTTTGCGATTTGACACAATATCCTGATTTGACTGTGTGTAACCTGGGTCCATGACACGTACTAGCTGCAGACAAGAAGCAGATGTCCACATTGTCTCAGGACACCTGGAGGCAGATGTCGAATGTTAGATTTAGATGGGTCCTTTGCCTTCCCGAGTCCAACAGCCCCATTGTTCAGATGAGGAAGCTGAGGCCAAGGTTAGCCCCGGAGCTGCAATGCTGAGGGTCCTTGGCCTTGCCCCTGGCCAGTGCTTTTCAGCCTTTCCCACTGTTACGGGACTCGGTTGGAGTTGGTTGACTTTTTGTGAGACCCAGGTGGGTATAAACCAGCAGTAACATTCTGAGCTCCCTAGCCAACTGATTGCATCCCTCCTCTCAGGGAAGGCATTGTAAAGCAAACCTGAGATGCGAATTCAGGCCACAAATGAGTGGTGGGACACCCTCAGGACAGCCTCCTCCCGATGGAATTCAGGCACAGCTGACCAGCATTAGCATTCAAATAGAGACCTATTGACAAACCAGACTCTTTGTAGCAATGAGACACCAACTTGACAGATAGCAGGCCCTGAAAGAAATGCAAGTATTTTGCCTCAAAATGTATTTCTTTGACATATTTTGAAATGGCCCTGCAAAGCTGTCTCTTGTGTGGAAAATCTACATTCTGTAGAGAATTCCCTTTCCCTTTCCAGATCTTTTTCCTGATCCAGGAGAGAATGAACTAAGAGTCTGGTACCTTTTGAAGTCTGCTAAGAAACATTTACCATGTATTCTCTCCCAAGCCTGCTACATGGAGGCTTCATCTGCATAATAAGATGGTTTCCATCACTGCTTATCTTAACACAGACAGTCCCTTCTACTGATGCCAGGTCTTTAGATAAACTCAACCAATTGCCAATCAGAAAATGTTTGAATCCACCTATGACCAAGAACCCCTCAGCAACCCTCTGAGTTGCCCTGCCTTTCCGGACCAAACCAATGTACGTCTTACATGTATTGATTGATGTCTTGTGTTTCCCTAAAATGTGTAAAACCAAGCGATAGCCCAACCACCTCAGGCGGGTGTTCCCAGGATCTCCTGGGGCTGCGTTTCAGGCCACAGTCACTCATATTTGGCTCTGAATAAATCTCTTCAAATATTGTACAGAGTTTGACTCCTTTTGTTTACATGGGAGTGACAATTACATCTCCTGGCCCCAGGGAATACATGGGTGGCCATCTGAAATGTCATCTCATCTCACTTCTCAACTAGTAGGAAGAGACTGGAGCGCCTTTTCTCCACTGTCCCTAAATCCTTGTCCCTAATCGGGACCCATCGTGTGAAAAGTTTTGCTCCACATCAGCTTGGAGGAAGGCTGGATGTGAGAAATAGGCTTCCAACCAAAGCCCTCTGCTGTCTAGAAACCCCACAGTGGCCCTCGCTTAGATGGCAGAGGATGGGGATAGATATTTGTGATCAAGATCGTTGGTCAGGCCAGATATGGTGGCTCACGCCTGTAATCCCAGCCTTTTGGGAGGCTGAGGTGGGCGAATCCCTTGAGGCCAGGAGATCAAGACTAGCCTGGGCAACATGGTGAAACCCCATCTTTACTAAAAATACAAAAATTAGCCGGGTGTGGTGGTGCACGCCTGTAATCCCAGCTACTCGGGAGGCTGAGGCTGGAGAATCGCTTGAGGAGGCAGAGGTTGCAGTGAGCCGAGATTGAGCCACTGCACTCCAGCCTGGGCAGCAGAGGGAGACTCTGTCTCAAAAAAAAAAAAAAGAAGAAGGTTGGTCAGAGGCTTCTCTAACTTTACACATTCTCAGGTGGTGAGTTGGCAGCAGCCCCCGCCTGGGGGTCCTAGGGAGCCTGATGTCGCTACTGTTCTAGACAGTCCTGAGTTCATCATGGCCTTGTTTTCGTTGTCACTTCCTCGTCCTCATCACCACCTACGGTGTTTATGGCATTAACTGTACATGAAGCTCCGGCCTCCAGAGCTGTAAGACAGACCCCCCCAGGAGTGGCCTCCATCCCACTGAGAGGCAGGTCTGATGCAGAAAACACAACCACACTGGGGTCTGGGGCCCAGTGAAATGTGAACTTCAGGCACCGGAGCGCGTGCGGGAGGAGCCCAGGTCCCTGGAACCTGACTCAGGAGCCCACTCCTGCCTCGCCCTGCTCGCCAAGCTTCCTTTGCCGAATGCTGTCGGCAAACGATGGTGTTGGTATTGGAGCAGGATCAAAGCTCATTCCTTGCTAAGCTACAAAATTGAGCAGGTAAACAAGTGGGATCCATGAAATAGAGACTAAGATGAAAGTTTGTCTTACTGTGATTAGCACCTGGCCCCTTTCCAAATTCCACCTGCTCTGTGTGGAACTGTGTGTCTCATTCCAAGTGTCTTCTCACAGCATCTGACCCCGGGCTGGGGTAACAATACATCGGGGTTTGCCAAGGACAACAGCAAGGCGGCTACAGGAGCACAGCACAGGGGTGGCGTGAGAGCAGAACATGCAGGACCCACGGGTGGGGGTGAGAGGAGTGACTGCGAGGCGGAGGCAGAGGTGACCGCTGCTCCTCACCGTGCATCTGCCGGTTACTTAACCCGTCTCTGCTCTGGTTTCCCCATGCGTGAGCCCTATTTAGTGTCTGGCACGCGGGTCAGCCTCCGGCATGAAGAGTAAAAGCAACGCTACGTACAAATTACAGGTGCCCTTGTTTTAGGCAACAGCTGCGTGCCAGTCCGAGTCCTGCTGCAGTCCCCCGGCTGCCGAGCCTACTCTGTGGGTTGGGAGATGCTTAGACCTCAAGCTGTACCCCTAGCTGGGTGGGTTTGGGCAGTGACACAGCAGTCCTGACTGCACTCTGCTATCACTGAAAGAAGTGGCATTGGAATGGATGATTTCTTTTCGAGATGGAGTTTCCCTCTTGTTGCCCAGGCTGGAGTGCAGTGGCAAAATCTCGGTTCACTGCAACCTCTGCCTCCCAAGTTCAAGTGATTCTCCTGCCTCAGCCTCCCAAGTAGCTGGGATTACAGGCATGCACCACCACGCCTGGCTAATTACATATTTTTAGTAGAGACGGCATTTCTCCATGTTGGTCAGGCTGGTCTCGAACTCCCGACCTCAGGTGATCCACCTGCCTTGGCCTCCCAAAGTGCTGGGATTATAGGCATGAGCCACTGCACCCGGCCTGGAATGGGTGATTTCTTAGAGTCTTTCCCTTCTCAGTTCTTCTGTTCTCATCCAACTTGTTGGAGCTTAGCCCCCGCAGTGCCTGCCTAGATGGTGTGGATTGAGGAGTAGAGAGAGAGTAATCATGGCCTCAAATGTCTTACCTCCCTGGTCCCCGCTGGGCTCCCACCACATCCCTTCCCACTGGACGGTGAGCGCTGAGGCTCCATCACCGAAATGCACACGTGACCAGGCAGGGTTGTGAGGGCTAGTTCAAAGAGCACAAATACCTTCGTCAGATCAGTTGTCATGATTCTAGACAATAAGGCCCAAGGAAGTGAGCACACTGAGCCTAAACAGCAGATTGAATACTGGGCCTGGTTGTGCCTGGTCACTAAAAGCAACCTTTACCTCCTGAGAGCCTGCTCATCAACCTCCTATGAGGTTCAGAAGCATTTCGAATGTTGATGATAATAAATGGACAGGGTGAGCTTGGCCAGGCAGGGTGTCTCATGCCTGCAATCCCAGTACTTTGGGAGGTCAAGGTGGGCAGATCGCTTGAGCTCAGGAGTTCAAGACCAGCCTGCACCACATGGCAAAACCCTGTCTCTGCAAAAAAAAAAAAAAAAAAAAAAAAAATTTGGCCAGATGTGGTGGCATGCACCTGTAGTCCCAGCTTCTTGGGAGGCTGAGGCAGCAGGATTGCTTAGGCCTAGGAGGTCAAGGCTGCAGTGAGCTCAGATTGTACCACTGCACTCCAGCATGGGTGACAGTGTGTGGTCCTGTCTCAAACAAAAAAAAAAATGGAGGTGAGCTTTTCTCTACTGCGTTTTCTTGAAGTGTGGCACCACTGAGGTACAGCATAGTGGGAGAGGATGCTGTTTATTTCCGAGAGGTGCAAGGGTGTACCTCCGGCTGCTTTTTTGGTGGGATGGGGGCGGAGAAGAGCCTGATGAGCCAGGCGAGGAGAGGAGGTAACAGACACTGGCCGAGTTGATGGTGAGGAGCCGGAGTCTCCTGTGTGCTGTCTGCCTGCCCCTACTTCATTTCCCGTGGGCTCCAGTAGGATCAGGAAACAGTGCTGGTCAATCTGTAAGGATACAACATTCTTGAGCCTTTCTGTCACTGAAGAGCACAGTGGAACTGAGGCCAGTGCAGAGCTGAGATGTGGACTGGCCAGCGCCACGGCAGGTGCTTGGAGCCTTATCCCAGACTCGCTGCTAACTTCCCGTGAGGCCCAAGGCAGTTCACTTTCCTTTTCCGGGATTCAGGTACCCATAAGAAGAGAAATGAGTCTGTTGGACTCTCTCTAGGGAACTGGAAGGAATAAGCAATAAGAACACTTTGACAGTTTATAAACAGAACATGTTTAATACATGCATTTCAGTGAGGCCTATAGGATTATCAGCTTTGGAGGCATGGGTACGGGTTTGCGGTCAGTCCTCACACCACCTGGTGGAATTTCCTTCCTTTGACTGGCAGGAAGAGGGAAGTTCTCACACATCTGTTATCTTCTGCCAAGTGTAAATGACATGCTGGCATCTGTGTCTTAATTGTATTGGCGTTCCCTTGTACTGGGCCTGGATGGGGTGGGTGCTCAACCTACACAGATAGAACCAAGATCCCGACTGCAGACACACACCATTACATTCCAGGACTTCAGCCACAGTACCTTTGTTGCGCAGTTATTAATTCGATAGCCTTCTTGTCTTTTAGCCTAGGACTCTGAACACAGCTCTTTGTAGATGCTTATTGATGACTGATTGGCTAACAGATGCAGTCACAGATGTCAACGCTTGCCTCCTTCCTTCCTTCCTTCCTTCCTTCCTTCCTCTCTCTCTTTCTTTCTTTCCTCTCTCTCTCCTCTTTCTGTCTCTCTTTCTCTCTGTAGATGCTTACTGATGACTGGCTAATAGATGCAATCACAGATGTCAACCCTTGCCTGCCTGCCTGCCTGCCTGCCTGCCTTCCATCCTTCTCCTTTTTCTTTCTTTTCCTCCCTCCTTTCTTTCTTTCCCTTCCTTCCTTCCTTCCTTCCTTCCTTCCTTCCTTCCTTCCTTCCTTCCTTTCTTTCTTTCTTTCTCTCTCCCTCTCTCTGTCTCTCTCTCTGTCTGTCTCTTTCTGTCTCTCTCTCTTTCTTTTTTTTTTGTAACAGGGTCTAGCTGTGAGGCCCAGGCTAGAATGCAATGGTGTGATCATAGCTCACTGTAACCTCTGCCTCCTGGACTCCAGTGATCCTCCCACCTCCGCCTTCCTAGTAGCTGGGACTATAGGCATGTGCCACCATGCCTGGCTAACTTTTGTATTTTTTGTAGAGATAGTGTTTTACCAGGTGCCCAGGCTGGTCTCAGACTCTTGGGCTTAAGCAATCTACCCACCCTGGCTTCTCAAAGTGCTAGGATTACAGATGTGAGCCACCACGCCCGGCTCAACCGTTTCACATGCAAAAGTCCAAAATCTGGAAGCTACCGATGACCTCTGGATCCAACATGAGATTTATTTCTCTCCGCAGCAGTTTGCCTCATGCCCTTTTGGTCACTGATAAGTGTTGTCAACATTTTTCAAATATCCCGCCTGCGCTGGGGCATGACACGCACCAGGGGGAGCGCATTGTTACCTTGGATTTCCATGCTGACAGACAGATTGGGCATGTCTTCCTGCTTGTCTTTGGAGAGCTTGTTATTCTCATGTGATATATATACAAAATGCACAGGAATCATTGTACAGGACACGGGAGACAGCGAGTACCAAGGCGACTGTGTGGCTGACAGAAGAAAAGTCCAGGGGCTGCTCATTTTGATTACCTGTAATTTTGCTTTGCATACATTTTTTTCTTTTTTTTTTTTTGAGATGGAGTTTCACTGTTATTGCCCAGGCTGGAGTGCAATGGTGCGATCTCAGCTCACTGCAACCTCTGCCTTCCAGGTTCAAGTGATTCTCCTGCCTCAGCCTCCCAAGTAGCTGGGATTACAGGCATGCACCATCATGCCCAGCTAATTTTGTATTTTTAGTAGAGACGGCGTTTCTCCATGTTGGTCAGGCTGGTCTTGAACTCTTGACCTTGGGTGATCCCCCTGCCTTGGCCTCCCAAAATGCAGGGATTGTAGCCACCGTGTCTGGCTGCAATATTATTTTCTTGGTGAGAGCTACTTCCTTGCTGACTTTTAAGAGGGATTAGAAGACACAGGGTGGGTCTTCTGAGCATCTGCCTGTGTGTCACGTTTTAATTTCTTTTCCAGGTGGACTCTCCAGTGAGGGAGTGAGTTCCTATTGGGAGACTCCCAGGAGTCCTTCTCTGGAAGTAATATGGAATTTTTAGAAGGATGAAAGACAGATATGTTCATTTCACAGAGCAGGATGGTCTATTCACATGCGACCTCAACACCAGTGACGTTTCATCTGGTGTTTAGGGTTTAGTTAGAGAGAGAACTTCATCCTCATTAGTTCATACGTGTGTATGTTAAAGCACTTAGAATCATGCCTGGCACACAGTACAAATTCCATGTCTTCCTTGTTCTTGTTATTACTGTCATCCTTGTATTCGGTGATTCATGGCAGGCTGCAGTCAGGGAGTGTCATGACAAGCCAGCTTCAGAAGCCTGCCCCAGACCCACAGCTCACTGCTTTTATAGCCCCAGTGTGGCGGGAGAAACATCAGTGGGGAGGTGGGTCCCTCGTTAGCCATGAAGAGTGGATTGCCGACATCCTCTGCCTGTGCTCCTTCTTCCAAGCTGTTAATTTCTCTGAACTCTTGTGTTTCTTTACCCAGGGGTTCACATTCTGGTTGCTTGTTCCACTCTGAAGGGAAGGCAGAGGGCTTGCATCTGAAGTCACACCTCGTTCATAGATGCTGTATTGAGCTCTAGGTTTGGGTTCTTGGCATTTCGGTGCCTCCCTCCTCACTCGATAGTCATCATGTTAGCACGGTTGATGAAGTGACACGCTCTAGCGAGCAGTTTGCAGACATCCATCAGGAACTTTTCCAGGAGCTACGCAGGTTCATCTCACACACACTGAATGCTTAGTATGTGCTGGGGGGGCACTAGGGAGAGAGAGGAAAGGCAGCGCCTGCTGTTGATTTCACGTGCATCCTGCCCTCAGGACTCAGGTTAATTGACCTAGGAGCTTATAGACTATTAGGCTTCCTAGACCCCTTTGGAGACACAGGACTTACCAGACCCGTTTCCCCAAAACAGGTAAGCATTGTGGAGGATTCTCTTCCTAGAGTCAAGCATCCGTCATTTCACTAGGGTGGGTGATTCCCAAAAAATTTATTTTTGACAAGAAGAGAAGCGCAGTTAGTTAACAGACATCAAGATGCGAGATGGCTGCCTGACTCATCGGAGGAGCTGACAGGTTTCTCTTGCTGTCTTGCGGCCCCAGTGTGTGTGTGTCTGCTTAGCTTTCTCACACGGAGCCTTCTCCCTCGGGATCCTCAGCAGTCTTTTCCAGTGTTTAGATGATTCAGCTCACAGATGGCAGCTTCTAAGTGATTATGCCATTGATTAAAGAATTGTTAAGGCAGACTTATTTCTCTAACTACAAACACATGCAAAACTGAGATTCTGACCAACTTGGCCAGACACAATGGTGTATTGTTTCTCTCTTCAAAATGTGTTCCGTGATAGACTTCTGTTACAAAACAGCGGTGCCTGGCGTGTATATTACGGTGTCTATCACCAAAGAATTCTAAGCTCTTTAAAAAGACATTTTTAAGATAAATGACATTTTAAAAAGATACTTAATCTCTTGCGTTTTTTTCCTTTCTTCTATCTTCAGCAACATCCTAAATGTGACAATGTATATAAAACACTGCTGCATAGAGCGAATGTTCACTAATGCTTATTATCTTTATTGTGTCTCTCATAGATGGGTTTGTGGTTAAACAGACATGGTTCTTGCCTCACATGACTGCATCTTTGTTTTCTTTTTTGGGCAAACAGAGAACTGGAGTTATTGTGATCTCTTCACTGTTAAAGCTATTTAATTGTTATTCAAAGAAAATGGAACCTTTTGGTCTCAGTGTCATGCCAACTTGTTCTAGATTTTTTTAAAAAGCCCTAATTCCAGCCTGGCCAATATGGTGAAACCCTGTCTCTTCTAAAAATACACAAATTGGCCGGGCGTGGTGGCATGCACCTGTAGTCCCAGCTACTTGGGAGGCTGAGGCAGGAGAATCTCTTGAACCCAGGAGGCGGAGGTTGCAATGAGCCGAGATCGCGCCGCTGCACTCCAGCCTGGGCGTGACAGAGTGAGACTCCATTTCAAAAAAAAAAAAAAGCCCTATGGAACCTTGTACACTGTGGGTGGGAATGTAAATTAATAGAAACACTATGGAGAACAGTTTGTAGGTTCCTCAAAAAACTGAAAATAGAGCTACGGTGTGATCCAGGAATCCTGCTGCTGGGCATATACCCAAAAGAAGGGACTCGGTATATGGAAGAGATGTCCGCACTCCTGTGCTTGCTGCAGCAGTGTTCACAACAGCTAAGATCTGGAAGCAGCGTTCATCAACAGATACATGGATGAAGAAAATGGGGTACTCACGCACGATGAAATACTCTTCAGCCGTGAAGGAGAATGCGATCCAGTCATTTGCCACAAGGGGGATGGAACTAGAGCTCATTATGTTCAGTGAAATAAGCCAGGCACAGAAAGACAAACATTGCACGCTCTGACTCATTATGGGCAGAATCAAAATAACTGAACTCACAGACGTAGAGCGTAGAAGGGTGGTTACGAGAGGCCAGGAAGGGTAGTGGGGGCTGCGGGAAGGTGAGGGTGGTTAACGGGCCCCGGAAAATGGAAAGAATCAATAGGATCTACTATTTCATAGCACAGCAGGGAGACTATCGTCAATGATAGCATAAGTTCACACTTTGAAATAACTCAGAGAGTGTGACTGGGCTGCTTGTAACCCAAAGGATAAATGCCTGAGGGGATGGACACCCTATTCTCCATGATGTGCTTATTTCACATGCATGCCTGTATCTGAACATCTCATGGACCCCATAAATATATTCACCTACTATGTGCTCACAAAAATGAAAAATAAAACCATTTTTAAAAAGTCCCGTTGCTACTCGTAGATATCATTTTTTTAAATACAGCTCCCCCCCCATACAAATAAATTATTAATTTTACCAGAGGGTTTGTTAAAGTTTTTGAATACAAAACCAATATCAAAAATTATATTGTATTTATTTATATCACCAACAGTTTGAAAATAGAAAAGTACCCAGGAATAAATCTAACAAAAGATGCACAAGAACTCCTATGGAGAGATTTATAAAATTTTAAAAAGACATTAAGAATTGTAGATAAGCCGGGCATGGTGGCTCTTGCCTGTAACCCCAGCACTTTGGGAGGCCAAGGCGGGCGGATCACGGGCTAGTTTGATACTAGCCTGGCCAACATGGCGAAACTCTGTCTCTACTAAAAATAGAAAAATTAGCAGGGTGGGGTGGTGCACGCCTGTAATCCCAGCTACTCGGGAGGCTGAGGCAGGAAAATCGCTTGAACCCAGGAGTCGGAGGTTGCAGTGAGCTGAGATCACGCCATTGCACTCCAGCCTGGGTGACTAGAGCGGGACTCTGTCTCTCAAAAAAAAAAAAAACAACCTCCGTCTCAGAAAAAAATTCTAAATAGATGGAGAGCAAGCATCCTACCATGTTTATGTTGATTCAACATTGTAAAATGTCAGTTCTACCATGTTTATGGTGATTCAACATTGTAAAATGTCAGTTCTCCACAAAGTGATGTAAAGATTCAGTGCAATTCCCATCATAGTTACGACTGGATTTTTGGGGGAGAGGGATTTGATATGCTTATTCTCAAATTTATATGAAAGTTGGGAAATACAGAGAGACTTATTGTGAAGCAATAAATGGTTATGACACGGTGGTGTTAACACCAGGAGAAACAGACCAATGGAACAAATAGGGAGCTAGAAATAGACCTCTATGTAAGGAAACTTGGTTATGCCATATAAGCATGTGGACAAGTGGGAAAAGGAAGGATTATTCAATAAATAGTGCTGAGACAACTTAAAAATCATATCTTCAAGAGGTTTCAATAAAAGTCCTCATGTATCCCATAAACAAAATTAATTAGTAGACCAAAGGCGTAAATGTGAAAAGCAAATTATAAACAGTTTAGGAAGGAATATAGGAAGATATTTTTATGACTGGTGTCATATATATTTTTTTAAGATGGTGTCTCACTCTGTTACCCAAGCTCGAGTGTAGTGGCATGATCAGGGCTAACTGCAGGCTTGACCTCCCAGGCTCAAGTGGTCCTCCCAAGTGATCCTCCCCCCTTTGGGACTACAGGTGCACACCACCACACCTGGCTAATTTCTTTTGTATTTTATGTAGAGATGGTGTTTTGCCATGTTGTTTAAGCTGGTTTCGAACTCCTGAGCTCAAGCCATCTGCCTGCCTTAGTCTCCCAAAGTGCTGGGATTACAGGCATGAGCCACCCCACCCAGCCCAAGAATGGCTTTTTAAAGCATAAGCAAAGAGCATAAAGCATGAATCAAGGATAGCTAAATGTGACTGTATTAAACAAAGAATTTATCAAAAGATACCATAAAGTAAAAGAGAACCCACAAACTTAGAGAAGTTATTTGCAATATATATAACTGAAAAAAGATTTGTATTCAGAGTATATAAAGAAGTATTTAAATAAGAAGATACTCAAAAGAAAATGGGCAAAGGACTTGAACAGGCGTTTTAGACAAAATAGGAATAGACAATAAACCTGTGAAATGGTACCGATTCATCAGAATTTAGGAATCCAAAATTAAAGCCATAATGATATACCGTTTGATACCAACCAGATTGGTGAAAATATGAGTCTGATAATATCAAGTGCTGACGAGGGATGTTGATCAGTGGACCTTCTCAGACACAGCTGGCAGAACTATACGTTGGCACAACAACTTTGGAAAGCAGTTTATTCTCACTTCTATTACCAAGTAATAGGCACACAGTTCTGCCATTCCACTCCGAGGAACAGACCCTGGTGGAAAGAGAATAAGCTTTGGAGTCAGTCCAGGATTTGAACTCTTTTCACCATTTTCTAATTGCGTGCCCTTGAGCCTATGGCTTTCTCAGTTCCCTTATCTGTACAGTGAGAGAATGTTGTGTTTAGTGACTGAAAATTCATGGCACGTGGTAAACCTCATTAAATGCAGACACTTTTATTAACACGTGGCTGAAGGGTAGGCGCCCTGTGGGCCTGTCTTATCCTTTTATTGCTGTCCACAGCGCAGATAGTAGGTAGTCAAGAAAGCTAGTTTTGATTTGGATTTGCTGGGTCTACAATGAATGCCCAGCTCCTGCTGTATGCATTTCATTCTGCACAAACCTCCTCGCCACCTGCCACACCCAAGCTCTGCTACACACACCACACACACACCACACACACCACACTCACCCACACACACCACACACACACACACCACACCACACACACACTACACACACACACCACACCCACACCACACCCACACCACACCCCACACACACCACACACACACGCCACACACACACCACACCCCCCACCCCCCATACACACCACACCCCCCCACACACGCAACACACACACACACTACACACACACA
>CAUYLG010052963.1:0-17782 GCA_963573385.1 Cacajao melanocephalus
GTGCCATGCCGGGGCGCCGGCAAAACAGCCGCGCCAGCCAAAAAAGTCACGCTGGTGACCTGTGTGGCTCCTCTGCTGGGGATCTCCCAGTCTGTGGGCAACAAAAATTCATCTGAAAGTGCGGTGTCCACTCGCTCTCTGCGCTTTCACTGGGAGCTACAATGCTGAGCTGTTGTTAATCAGCCATCTTGGATCTCTCTCCAGTCCTCTTTCTTTATATTGTTCTGTGTACATGAGCTGTAGTGAAGGCATAATGGCTGTTGGTATGAATAGTTACAGTCTTTCCCTTTGCCCAGTTTAAAGCTTTTATTAGGGCTATAAGTTCAGTCTTTTGGGTTGAAGTCCCATGAGGAGAGGCCTGGGCCTAGATGACACACTCTATGGTTACTATGACTGCCCCTGCGTACGTGACTCTGTTGACCATAAAACTGCTGCCATCCGTATATAGTACTTCTTCTGGGTTCCATAAGGGGATGTCGGTGAGGTCCAGTTGAGCAGTTTGGATGACACCTATTATTTGTTGACAGTCATGTATGGGTTCTCCTGGCTTACTATTAGGCAGTAGTGTGGCTAGAATCAGGACTGTAGTCTTCAGGAACTTGATGCAGGGCTGGCCCAAGAGTAGAGCCTGATACTGTACTATGCAGGCATTAGACATCCACCTTCCTGGAGCCCTGTGGAGTAGTGATTCTATGGCATGGGGTGCCACTAGGTTTAATTCCTGCCCCAGAGTCAGTTTGTCCACCTCCTTTACCAACAGGGCTGTTGATGCCACAGACTGAAGGCACGCTGGCCACCCAGAGGCTACAAGATCAAGCCTTTTTGATAGGTAGGTGACCAGCCTGGAGCACAGTCCTAATGTCTGGGTGAGCACCCCCTTTGCAATTCCTTGTTTTTTATGTACAAACAACCAGAAGGGTTTAGAAATATCTGGCAAGGCCAGGGCTGGGGCCAAGGTCAGAGCGGCTTTAAGTTTATCAAAAGCCTGTTGTTCTACTACTGTCCAAATTAGGGGTTGATTCCCTCCTGTGAAGGCTATTTCGGCAAAACCTAAAATCCATAGCCTACAGTACCCCACTACCGCAAGGAACTCCTGAATTTGGCATTTTGTGGTAGGAGTGGGTATCTGTAGTACTGCTTGGACTCGGCTGGGCGTCAGTGTCCGGTTGCCCTTTTCTATGATATAGCCCAGGTAAGTAACCTTTTCTTGACAGAGTTGGGCCTTTTTGGCTGAGACTCGATATCCCAGAGTTTGTAGGGTCAACAATAATGACTTCTACTGTTCCTACCCCTGGACCTATGATGGCTTTCAGGGCTTCCTGTCTAATTCTGCCTCTTTCCTCTGTGGTGAATAGAATCAGTAATAACTGTTGGCAGTTGTCCCAAGTGGGACGATTAGTCTGGAGTACAGATTCCAAGAGCCTTGTCAAAACCTGGGGCTTCTCAGAGAACGGGGAATGTTGAGACTTCTGACAGAACTTACTCCATTTTAAAACCCCGCTGTTGCCTCAAGTTCCCCAGCCCCCCAGCACGACCACCTCCCAGGGAACTTTCCGTCTCAGCAGATCCCTAACCCTCCTCCTCTTGCCATCTCAACAGTTCCCTAGCACGACCCCCTCCTGGAACTATCAAACTCAGAAGTTCCCCAGTCCCTTCTCTCCTGCACATCCCCTCACACTGGATGCACCTGCTGGCTTGCAGGCCTTAAAAATCCCTTTTGCCACCCATGGGTGCTGCATGCCAATTTTGGGTGCAGCCTGGCAGCTTTCCCCTGCTACTAATAAAGCTTGTTTCAGCACCTGGTGTTTTGGCCTGCTCTTTAATTTCTATCACCTTCAAGTTATATAAGTCACCTGACCAGAAGGGGATGTGAACAAAGAATGGGCAACCCTGATTGTCTTCTCCCATTTGGGGCACCTCTTGGAGAGGAAGGACTGCCGGTGGGTGTGGCGCCCCGCTGTGGGTGTGCAGGGAAGACAAGGGTTGGTTACTGGTGCTGTCCAGGGGAGGATGCTGAGGTCCCAATTCAGCAGGCCTTGAGTATGGTGGAGGTAATTCTTGATCTTCTGCTGGGGAAGGGAGTATGGCTGGCACCAAAGAGGCTTTCTTAGGGCCTGCAAGCATAACTTGTAACCCAGCATGCTTTATGCAGCATTTAAGCCAAGGGGGGGCTATTGAACTAAGCCTAGCCACTGGTCAATGTATGGAAACTGATCTGGGTGCCTAGAGGAGCCTGTCACCACATTCCGTACAGCCTGGGTTACCTTGGGATCATATGTCCCACTGTCTGGCCACCCCAACCCAAATAATGGACGCTCCAATTTACACAAGGTGCAGAGTTTTTTCAGGGTTATTTTTACCCCATATTGGCCAGAAAATCCAGCCTTGAAATTGGCCATCATGCACTGGAGGAGGGTGCAGGGCTGGAAACCAGATGATCCCATCTGTTTTTTTTTTTTTTTAATAGGACTTCCAGTTCTGGAAAGTGCTGTACTCATGTCTTGCCCTTTCCAGCACCGGTTTTAAATATGCCTCTGTAGCAAAGTCTTGTAAGGAGGCGGCCACAAGCTTGATAGGCCTATCCCTGGCCTGAGGCAAGGAGGCAGGCAGAAGCAGCCAAGGGTGCAGGTCGATGTCACCCATGTGGAACCACAGTGGTGAATGGTAAGCTTTAAGGAGATAAAAAACCACTTTGGTAGGATCTTCCCTTAGATGTACCCTGGAGTCCAAGGGCTCAGGGAAGGTTGGAAAGTGACAAAACAAATGAACAAATGGGCCAGCAAATTAACTGGGTGTGAATTTTGAATTCACCATGGCTCATAGAGATCACAAAACCTTTTCCAACTGGATGGTGGCAGTCAGCCTCTCAACACCGGGAGTGATGACAAAAGTTGGAGATCAGGTGAGGATAGGAGCAGGACCCATAATAATACTTAACTACTTTCTGACAGAATATACAGTGGTCTCTCTCTCTCTCTCTCTTTTTTTTTTTTTTCATTCTAGGCAGACAAAGAGTCCTTGCTTGTCTTCCCTAGAATCTGACTTCTAAGATTCCAGAAAGAGCTACAACTGAGTTGGTGGGGGCAGAATTGCCTCCCAGACATTTAAAGGAGAAAAGGAGGGGCCTGATGGTGAAATAGGAAGAGGAAGGAGAATAAAGTTATTTCTAGAGGCATAAAATCAGTGAAAGTCCCCTGCAACCAATGGTTATTTAATGAATTGAGAACATTGTCTGGCCTTAGTGAGGCAGGCCTAAACCACTGCAGATCAGTCAATAAGCACCTTAGAAAACTAGAGAATTTACAATAAAGACAGGACCACATGAGAGGTAGACAGACACAGGGTAGGTGTCCCCCTTGGGAGACCAATCTGATGCCTGCCTGGCCACATCCCTGAAGAGATATTTCAGAGAGTCTTGCCCAAGGTGTACCCTTATAAACCCTGGGCCTGGTCACTGCAGAGGTGAATCACCATTATGCCCTATGACATCTCCATGGAAACATGGGTGAAGACCCACACAGGCTCCGTAGCCCTCTGGCCGTGGGACCACACATTTACACTTTCACTCTCACACTCACACAGAGGTTATGGAAGACAACAGAAAACTAAATTACCCAAGCCTCCAGTGACACCTCATGGTAGGCTTGCCTCATGAGAGATTAACGACCGTGTCCAGTCTCCTGACCTAGGCTCCTGACGGACTGCCCCCCCACCCCCCCGATTTCCAGACTTGACTTACCTCCAGAGGTTCTCGGAACCCTGAGGAATTTCGGGTTCATGTCGGCCAAGTAGTCGCCTGTCCTTCACGGGGCTGGAACTCTGGGGTCCTGGAACTCAGGCTCCAGAATTCAGGCGCCTCCCCTAGAGACCCCCTGGGTGGGAGTGGCCACTCGGGAGAGACTCCAGGGATTTTGTCTGAGTGATGATGGAAAATCTCCCTGGGGCATCCAAATTTTGTAAACGAGCAAGCGTGAAATCACCACTGAGACAAAGGCTAGGCCAAATTACAGGGTCTTTATTGCCAGCGGCCGTGGAGGACTCACGTCTGTCTAACCCGTGGCCCTGAAAGGAGGGTGTCAAGACCTTTTATGCCCATAAACCACCTCCTGGGCAGGGATGAGGGCGAGGGTCTTCAGACATTCGGAGGGCCAGTGGACTTTTGACATTCCATAAACCACCTCCTGAGCGGAGGTGAGGGTGAGGGGCTTTGGACATTCCAATTGTTACTTAAGTGATTCACAGAAGTCAAGATAAGCTTTAGTTTACACATTGTCTGAGTAGGGTAGAAATTACAGACTTTAGTTACTTATTACAAGTCTTAGTTTTTCTTAAAATGATGCAGGGGCCAAAATGGCATTGGTTTGGACTGCTTGCCTGTCACATTAGGGTTACAGAGAGCAGTTTCAATGGAAAGCTGAGGTATGGTCAAGGTATGCAGCTTATGGGGTAATTACCATGTCACATTTTGAAATTATTGTTTCCCAGAATACCCTGAGTATTACCATGACACCAGAAGATGCCTTTAACCAAGACTAATAATATGACATGTAGGAAACCTTCAGATAAGGTATTAGGAACTTCTGTAAAATTGTAGCTGGGCTGTGATTAAAGAATTCTCACAATATCAACAAATATTACAAAAGAGCTGCTGATTCAACAGGTCCTCAGAGATCTTGTATGGAAGCCTATAAAAAGGAAACATCCTGAATGTATTCTGTGGAAAATAATAACAACAACCATAGTAACAGTAATGGCTGCATTTAAAATGCTCTTGCTGTATTTCAGGCACTGGCTGTAGTGCCACATGGATTATTTTGTTCAATATTTATCACATTGTGTATATGTTATTACCTATAATAAAGAAATAAAATCTGTAAACTGTAACTTATTCAAGAAAATTAGGTACAGAGATGTTAAGTCACTTGCCCAATGTTACACAATTTTGAAGATATGAGGCCAGAATTCATGTCCATGCCATTTTATGTGGGGCAAGATGGCCAGAGGGAGACCTATGGTAATTCGATCTAAATAATTATAAGCTTGCTTGGCTTAGAGTACACTGAACTTTATACACCAAACTAAACTATATTATTGGTGGAGTTAATTAGAAATCAAGCGGCAACAGGAAGCCTAAGGTAAAGACCATCTGAGAGTACAGTAACTCCGGGGAACACCTCGGGAAGGTTGCAGAGCAGGGAACACTGCTCTAGTCCCACGAATGCCTTCTCAACATGGAGACTGCATGAAGGCCTCATAAAGAGGGCTTATGTCAAGATCTCTAAGAAGGGAGGTGACCTCTGCTTACAAGATCCAAGAGGGTCTTAGCAGATGGGAGCTGGCAAGGAGGAGAAAAGCCTTGCAGGGCAGAGATCAAGGAATACCTGAAGCTCTGCCTAGGTTCTTGGAATATGGAGTGATTTTAATTTAGCTCTATGTCCTCGTGCTGGAGATAAAAGCTCCTTGAAGCACTGGGTGTGGTCAGTCTGCTATACTTCTGATGGAGCTGCACCCTGGTAACAATTGGTTATAAACTCAGAACACTAGTTTAGCATGTCTTAAAAGGGTCTCAAGTGCTTTCCTCCCAGCTATCTTACCTACTCCTTTAACCTCCCCTTCCATGCCCATAAGATCAATGAGATTAAGTACATAATAAAAGTGTTTGGAGCCCAGAGCTCAGGGCCAATGCATTTCCCACACTTGCATTGGTTCCCTGGACCCATGCTGTAAATTCTACTCTTGTGTCTCTATTTCCTTTTCTCAAGCCCTTGTCACTGCAGGGACTAAGGGCACCCAAGTATGGGGCTGGGGCTGGTACCCAACATTTTACACTGTATCTACTACTTTAGGCCACTGTATGATTGTAGCAAGACTGATCTAAAGCTACCTCCCCTGTCACAACAAGTTCTCTTATGACAGTGATTATAAAATACAGGGATAATAAAGTATTGGGTAAAGAGATGGGATGGAAAGAATGCAGTATTTGAGACTATGCTTGTAATGCTTAAAATCACAACTCATAGCTATTAGAGTTTATCTTAAACTTTCCACCTGGTATCCCATTGCATCCAGTTGAGAGAGGCTCTACTCCCTACATCCCAGAACATGTAGATCTGTCTGTGGTTCTGAAAGACACACTGGTGGGTCCCACCAAAACGAAAGGCATTCATATTGTGGAAAACTGCCCAGTAGTAAAAATATACAATTGAATTTGTACATTCATTACTTAAGGGGTTGGAGAAACTGATGTGCTGAACAATCCAACAATAACTTGGAAAGATGCCATAGAAAGATGGCAGAATATTTTTATATGCATGATACTGAAATGCACAAAACCAGAATAGGACACATTATAAGTGAGAACTTTATCTTGAAATTTTAATCAGAATATGAAGAAAAGAAATCCAGTATTAGACTTGGAAAAAGAGAAAATAATTTATGTTTCAATTAACTATCTTTATAAATTCTCAGCATATACACTATCCTTTTAAACCTCAATATATATTTAACCACCCATTTACTTTTTTTTTTTTCTTTCATCTCATACCTACTACCTGGGATATCTTTTTGTGCCTACAGTACATTCTTTACAACTTCTTGCATATTACTAGGTGTGTTTGTGTTAAATTGTCTTTGTCTGCAAAAATCCATTGAGATTTCATTTTAATTATTTTATTTTCACGCTTAAGTGTTACGTGTTGGTCTTTTCAAATTTTTCTGAAGGTTATTTACAGTTTCTTATTCACTGAGTATATTTAACGGTTTGTTTTGTAATCATAGGGAGTTCAGCAATTTTATATCCTATATGATTATTCTGATTTCTCAGTTGTATGATTCTGTGTCTGTTGTATTTTCTTGTTCTTTCACAGTGTTTTGTCTCTTATGAACATATTTCTCTGTTGTTGTTTTTAACTGTTAAGTGCTCCTTTGCTGGTGTAATGATTTTTTGAAATTTTCAGAGTAGCAATGACAGTACAAATTTTCCAGAGAAGTTTTGCTTGATTTTCCCAGGTTCCTTGGAGTCTGCACTAGCGTAAAATAAATTCATGGCTTAATGATCTTCAGACCATCCATGTGGTGTGAACTTGGACTGCAAATCCACTTGTCTTTAATTTCAGGAGCAAGGTTTTGCCTCACTCCACTCAGCACCAAGGTGACTGTCTGGGTAGACCTTCAAGCATGGGATGTTTTTCTTTCACTGAGGAACCAGCTTTAGGGATCCTAGTTAAATGGAAGAGAACACTATTAAATTTCCCACTTTGAGAGCTACCTGAACTTCGTCTTCTATTCCGCATACCTTAGAAGGCCATGAAAACTAAAGCTTAATTATCCCACATTAAGCAAATAAGCTCAGCAAGAAAGTAAATGCAGGGTTTCTTGATTTGGGATTTGACAATTTTTCTTAAAGTGTCAGCCTCTCAATGTTTCTACATCGTGTTTTATTTTTCCACCATCCATTTTTGTTAGCATGAGGGTAGGTATGTTTACCTAAGTGTGCCATATGAGTGGTTCACATCTCCTCCCCAAAGCTCCTATCACAAACCTTCCCATCTTATTCCTTTTAAGCCACTGAGTATCTAAGGAAACTATCAGTGACTGCCCATGCATTGATTTGAAGTGGAAATTTTGCCCAGGATTTTGTCAGCACGTAGTCATCAACTGCCCCTGTTTTAAAACTGCCCCTGTTTTTGTTAGTAACTGCTTCTTTCTGCTTCTGTACCTCAGCTTATTGCTTATTAACTGGAAAGCCTTAAGGAAAACTGCCATGTCATCTAAAACCTGCTGCGTTGTCTAAACTCCTAAGTTACTTCCCCTGCCCCTTTACCTATAAAAACTGTGTACTTTTCATAGCTGAGGTCCAGACTTTTGGTTGTGAACCCTTCAGGGCCGCCAGCATAATAAAGTGTGTTCCTCTAATCCCCTGAGTGCCACTTGGGTTTCTTGTTGGGTAAGATTTTCCAGAACAGATTAAGACCCAAAAGTAAGACATTTCTCCTCCTGGTAAACAGGACTTCCAGATGGTCTAATTGAACATCTTCTCACTGGAAGTATTTTTATTTCCATTAGTCTTGATCATGATTCCTGAAAGGGACTCTAATGCCATGACATTTGACTCTAGGATATTCAAGCAAATTCAAATTTTTTCCTCTACCTTTAATCATCCTCAGGGAACTCCTCAAGATCTCAGTAATGAGACAATGGAGAGTGGATTCTCCAGCATTAATAAGAATACTAGGAGTATTGTACAAATTATTGGCAACTTACCTGATCTTGCTAAAGTCTGATGCTGCATATACTACTTCCCCTTGCAGACCGAGGGCTGATGAGCATGACTGACCATATAAAACTCAGGTTGTAATGAGCATCTCAAGTCACTTGGTCATTTTCTGTATCATGATTGTAGCTTTCAGAATCTACCAGGGCTCAGTAGTAAGCCAGAAGCTATTACTTAATTGAGAAAAAGAATGGAACTTTTTCCCTAAACCCTGAAACTTGGGCAATGAGTACTATGACTGCCTCACACACACATGCACACATGACTCAAACACACACACACACACACACACACACACATACACACTCAACAGTATCCAAATAAGCATGTAGGAGCAAATGGCAGATATACTTGACTTTTGCAGGTATCAAAATGACATTTCTATTTATTATGGAATGTTTCTGTACTTGTACTAGCTAATAGGATGTTGGATCAGAGAAATCACCTTGCAGGATAAGAAGTCATAACATTTTATTGGTGAAATCACCTGTCTTCATTAGAGTTTGATAATATCAGTACAGTTATTTCTCAAAGAGCTTGTACTCCCTAAAGTTGCTAGAATTCCTCAAGTTAAAAGGATCAGTGTCTTAATGATGGGAGGACTCATTGCCAATGGCTACAATAAGCTGTAGTGTTTATTAAAAACACATGTGAGGGCCTGGTTCAGAATCAAGAACAAAAGCAGTGCTTGTTTTGTACTTCACTGAACCCCTTCCATGGCCTCCATTCAACTTTAGCTGCAGTTTTGGTGACTTGATTCACAGACTGTCAGAAAATTATGAGCTATGGAATATGCTCACTCCAATACTGAAGCAACCAATCATATGTAGGGTGTCTTTCTTTATCATTGTGGGTTGTATAAAGTCAGTGATTGCCATAGAAACTTGAGGTCACAGACACCAGGCCTAATCTTCTTTCATTATTCATTCAATCTTTTTTTTTTTAAACGTAGTCTCACTCTCTTTCCCACACTGGAGTCCAGTGGTACAAACACAGCTCACTGCATCCTTGACTGCCCTGGGCTGAGTTGATCCTCCCACCTCAGCCTTCCAAGTAGCTGGGACTACAACTGTGTGCCACCACACCTGGCTAATTTTTGTGTTTTTTGTAGAGATGGGTCTTTGCCATGTTGCCCAGCCTTGCCTTAACTCCTAGGCTCAAGGAATCCACCCACCTTGGCCTCCCAAATTGCTGGGATTACAGATATAAGTCACTGCACCCAGCCCAAATCTAATTTTAATTTTAGAAATCTAATTTGAGAATTTCTGGTTCCTTGATCCATATTTGTCTCAGAAGATTGAATTGTGGGCTGTAACCTTCTCTCCCAAAAGTCTCTTTCAAGGTAAACTGCTGGTTACGGAACATAAAGAGATAGACCAGCAAGTTTTGCTCCAATAGCAATATGTGATTAGAGCTTTAATGTTAAAAGACTCCTTCTGTATTAGGAAAGGACTGCAAGTTGGTGGCTTTTCTTTATTACCTATGAGCACTTTCCAGCCTCCCAGCAGATAACTGCAGCCCTAATGGCTCAATGTGAGCAGTTTATAGAGTTCAGAGCCCAAATCAGCTAGAAATTTAAATGACAATTTTGAAGGAGAGCTGCAGAAGAGTTGAAATCAACAATGTGAATGCAATTTATGCTCACATACATCCCTGGCTGAACACTAAACTCTGCATGGGTGTGGGCCACTTGGGACTCTGCTGAAAAATCAGAAAGAAACTAGAGTGAGGTTTACCCTCCAAAGAAATAAATGATCCTGGTGAATCTGCAAGTCTGCAGTAACATGGACTGAGTGCATCTGCCAACCTGCAGAGCTCAGGTAGAAGAAAGCAAACATCTTACAGGCTTGAGGGGTGAAAGGGCAGGATGTGAGGCTAACAGTACAACTGGAAATTCAAAGAGAATTCCAGAAACAAAGCAACCACAGTGAAGTTGAATCACAAAATCTGAGTATAAATGATTCAAATACAAGGTCAATCTCTAAATTACACAGATGCAGGATACACACCCAGAAACCCCTGTTGAAACTATATAAGATACTAAGTAGAAATTCTCAAACAGATAAAAAGAAAATGAAAGTATTCTGGATGAGGTCCACAGAAGTTTTGAGATGGCAAAATAAAGGACAAGTTTGTGACTTTGAACAGAAATCTCTAGAACTTGCTCAATTTCAAAATACAAAAAACAAAAGGGTTAATTGTTCAAGCAGATCCTCAAAAGAAGATAGAGACACGGGATCAGAAAAAATATTTGAAAAAATAATATTTGAAAAGTTCCCAAATTTGATGGAAAACTTTGGCTCATATCTAAGATGTTCAACAAATGAAAGTAAAATAACCAGATAGAAAATTACAAATAGGGTGGCCAAGGTTTTGAAAGTTTTATCATAATTTACAAGTGAAATACACAACATGTTTTGATCCATTAAAGACTAGTGGAAACGTATCAGCCAGAATAACAAGTAATTTTTTAATATAAATCAGAGTATCTGTCATCTTGCAGGGTTAGCATGCTGCTGTAAGTAAAATCTAAAATGGTATTTTTAAAAAATTCCTGTTAAACAGTGTGTGTCTCTTTGTATATCTTACTATACACTATGTACAGGTAACATCTAAGTAAAATTATACTTTTAATCCTTACAAAAAAGGGGGTGAAAGAGAAAATCACAGCAGAGAAATAGGAGCCAGTCGGCTGGGCTCCTGTTTA
Source organism: Cacajao melanocephalus (assembly GCA_963573385.1). Taxonomy (NCBI): domain Eukaryota; kingdom Metazoa; phylum Chordata; class Mammalia; order Primates; family Pitheciidae; genus Cacajao; species Cacajao melanocephalus. Next base: position 10,980 of record CAUYLG010052963.1, read on the forward strand.
ACACTCCAAGGAACACCTGTGACTGGGGACTCCTCCTAGGAAGATGGCAGCCTGTCATCAGGACTCAAGAGTTTGTGAACAGCAGAATCCACATGGGAAGGAGGCTGTGCTCAGCAAGCCCACTTGTTCCCACAGGAGGTTTCAAGGTGTCCTCTGTCAATTGCCCTTCAAGCAAGGGTTTCTGGCATTTATTGAAATCTTAGCCACCAGTAGTGCAAGATGTAATATTACTTACAACAGTTCACAGGAACAAGATGATACCTCAGACCTTTATCAGTAAAGATTGCATAGGCAGATGCAGTGATGTAATAAGTGTGCAACAGTGAGGAACTGTGGATATGGCCAAAGCAGACTGGAGCTCTGCAGCAGTTACAGAGCTGGCCCCGAGCTGCTGTCCTTCCTTGAGAGCTAGATGTCATCACTAACAATGACAGCACTTCCTGGTGAGTGAATATGCAGCAAAACAGCTTTTCCTTATTTTGGCTCAGGATTAAAATCAGGACCAACTTGTCCCTAAGCACAGGGCCACTCTGCCATTGTCTTGACGTCAGACTTCGCAGGCTCTAGAATTGTGAGAAATAGATTTCTGTTGTTTATAAGCCACACAGACTATGGTATTCCATTACAACAGCCCAAATGCACTAAGATAGATGATCGTAAAAATACCAAGTATTTGGAAATTAAACATCAACATTTTAAATAACTTTGTCAAAGAAGAAATCACAAGGGTAATTAAGAAGTGTCTGAACTGAAGGATATGAAAGTACAGAATCTATGGGATGAAAGAACAGGGTCATGTCCTTTGCAGCAATATGGATGGAGCTAAAGGCCATTATCCTAAAAAGTAACACAGAAACAGAAAACCAAACACCACGTGTTCTCGCTGATAAATGGGAGCTCAACAGTGAGTACACATGGACTCAAAGAAGGGAACGCTAGACACCAAGGCCTACTTGAGGGTGGAGGGTGTGAGAAGAGTGAGGATTTAAAAACTTCCTATCAAGTACCATGCCTGTAACCTGCATGGTGAAATAATCTGTTCACCAAACCCCCATGACATGCAATTTAAATATAACAAGCCTGCACATGTACCACTGAACCTAAAGGTTAAAAAAATTAATAAAAAATAAAATGTAACACTCATTTCTGATAAAAATTGTCAGTAAATAGGAATAGTAGGCAAGTTCTTTGATTTGATAAATGGCTTCTATGGGAAACCCACAACTCACATCATATTTTATGATGAAAATTGATGACGCTCTACCTAAGATCAGGAAAATGGCAAAGATGTTGTCCTGGAGGCTCTGGTCAGAGCATTAAGCAAAGAAAAAGAAAGGAAAGACTTTTAAATGAAAAAACTTAAGTGTCCCAGTTTGCAGGTGATATTATGTAAGTGGAAAATCTTAAGGCAAATAAAACTCTAGAAGTAATAAGTAAATTTATCAAAATTGTAGGATACAACTCATATACAAAATTAAAATATCTACAAGTAATATAAAATCAGAATAATGAAAAATTTTAAAATACACTCATAGAACAATGATTAAAGTAATACCATGTTCAGGCATCAATTTTTTAATAGTGTTTATGATTTCTACACTAAGATCTACATGGCACACTGAAAGGAAGTAAAGAAGATCAAAATAAACAGAGAAATAGAGTATTCAAGAACTGAAATGTCCAGTGTTATCAATTCTCCAAGATTGAGCTATTAAATTAAGTGCAATATCAATTAAAACACTAGTGAGCTTTAAAAGAAATGTTTAAAGAAATTGACAAGCTGAATCTACCATTTCTATGGAAATACAAATAACTTCGAATAGCCAAAATAATTTTTAAAAAGAAAAATTTGGAGGATGTCTATGGGGTGATTTCATGATTTACTATAAACCTCTAGTGATAAAAAGTAGTGTGATGTTGGCATTAAATAGTCAAATCAATAGAGTAGAATAAAGAGTACATGAATAGAACCACATATATAGGACTGATCCCAACTCTGACAATACAGTAGTCGCGCCTTCTTGTGTTCAGACCCCTGTCCTGCTGCTGTGAGCCCAGGGAGACCCTAGGGGAGGTCTTGGCTGGGCAGGTGAGATGGGAGCTCAGGGTCACGGTCGTTAGCCCCGTGGCCACACGGGAGCACCACGCTGCTCTCAGATTCTCTGAGCAGAAGAGAGGAGTGGGCTGTAAGTCAGGCAGAGATGCCTGAACCGAAGCTGAGCATTAGTGGGGGTGAAGGAGCTTCTGAGCAGCAAGGGACCTCACAACCGTGGGAGGAGGGGAAAGCTCTGGAGCCTTGTGCCGTCCCTGAGGTTTCTGTCTCCTCTCTGCAGCTCCTCTCTCCAGCCCTTCATGGCAACACTCTGGAAAACCGAAAAGAAGAAACATTTTCTTCTAATCCTTCTTTCTTGTCAGTGCTCCTTCTTCATGTAACAACAATAACACGTGCATAACTTCTTTCTAGGAAGGATGCATGAGACTTGACAATTTGGTATTTGGCAGAGGACCTGGGGTCTGGGGAGGGAGGAGAATTTCCCCTGTAATACCTTTGGAATATTTTGAAGAATCTTTTCAAAACATATGTGAAAAATCTCTCTCATTGGCAAGGTCCTGTCCAGTGACCTCCTCAGTTTACTCAGATGTGGCTGTGCAATGGGGCCTGGCTGAGGCCCTCCATGGCATCGTTCATCCAGCACACCCAGGTGTCCACACCTCAGAACCTCTGCATAGCAGCTCCCCTGCCTGGAAGCTCATCTCCAGGCTCCCTCCCACCCTGACATTCTCCTCATTCCCACCAGAGCCCGTCCCTGCACTGCCCACTTCATGTGACATCTCCCATCCCTCTGACCCCACCCTGCCTTGCTTTTGTTCACAACCTTTTTACTAACATTTAAGAATTATTTACTGATTTATGTATTTTGAGAGACCTCATTGTGCTCTGTCACCCAGGCTGGAGTGCAGTGGTGCAATCTTGGCTCACTGTAGCTTCAAACTCTTGGGGCTCAAGTGATCCTCCCACCTCAGCCTCCCAAGTAACTGAGGACCACAGGTGTGTGCCCCCACCCTCAGCTAATTTTGTATTTCTTTTTAGTACAAATGGAGTCTTGCTGTTTCCCAGGCTGGTCTCAAACTCCTGGCCTGAAGGGGTCCTCCCACTTCAGTCTCCCAAAATGCTGGAATTACAGGTATGGGCCACTGTGCCCAGCTACAAATGTATTTATTTTAATTGCTTATAATCTTCCTCTCCTCTAGAATACAAGCTTTATGAGGACAAGGACAGTGATTTTGATTGTTCACAGATGTATTTTCCTTGCCTTGAATTTAGGGATAACTTCTCTTTCTGGGAAGGACTGTTCTTTGATTACTTTTGTATTCACAACAGTTCTGAAATTGTAGAATAATGAGACTCAAGACTGGCTAAAGTTTTTTTTGGTTTTGTTTTTGGTTTTTTGTTTTTCCATAAACCATCTCTGGCTGGGCACAGTAGCACAGGCCTCTAATCCCAGCAGTTTCGGAGGGCAAGGAGAGCAGACCATGAGGTCAGGAGTTCAAGACCATCCTGGCCAATATGGTGAAACCCTGTCTCTACTAAAAATACAAAAATTAGCTGGGCGTGGTGGCCTGCAACACACCTGTAATCTCAGCTACTTAGGAGGCTGAGGCAGGAGAATAACTGTTGCAGTGAGCTGGTATTGCACCACTGCACTCCAGCCTGGCCAACAGAGTGAGACTCCACTTCAAAAACATAAGTAAATAAATAAAACCCATCTCTAAGACTGTCAATCTTTTGAATTTTGTGTGTCTCAATTTTCTTCAGAACTTAACACATTCTTAACATTTCACAGTCTGCTTTCAGTTAATAATGTACTAGTACCCATAAATACATAAATCTTGCAACCATTTATCCTCTATAAAATGTCCATATTTTATGGTATAGATATTATATGTAATGTATCTATGTAGGTTATAAGCCCCACAAGAAAAAAAATACTTTTTCTTATCTTTAAACAGTTCTATGTACATAGAATGATAGTAAATGAGGGGAGCAAGATAGCCTTTTGCACTTAGGTCAATATTTACCATTTTTGACCATCTTCATCTTTTCTGATAATCTCATTTTCCACCTGGTATCATTTGCCTCTAGCCTGAAGAATTTTCTTTACCAATTGTTATTGTGTAGATCTGCTGGTGACAAATTCTCTTAATTTTCTTTTACCTGAAATATCTCCTTATTTTGCCTTTTTTTTGAAGGACATCTGTGTTGGATATAGAATTCTCAGTTGACCGTTTTTTCTTCCAGCACTTTAAAGATGTTATCCTACTTTCTTTTGTTTCTTTGGTTTCTAATAAGAAGTCATTGGTCAGGACAAGAGAAACAGAGAAACAAAAACTGGGAAAATAATACAGTAGACCTAAAACTTATCATATCAGTAATGACAAAAACCTACATGAATCAACCCTCCAATAAAGGGCAGAGATTGTGTGACTTGCTTTAATAAAAACATGAAACCTAACTGTATGCTCTTCCCAGACATGCACTTTTAAAAAAATTTACCTTTTATTTTTAGTTAGGTGCTACCTGTGCAGGTTTGTTATAGAAGTAAACTTGTGTCATGGGGTTTTGTTGTACAGATAATTTTTGTACCCATTAGTACACACCCAAGTATTAAGCCTTAGTATCCACTAGCTCTTTCTCCTGATCCTCTCCCTCCTCCCATGCTCCACCCTCAAGTAGACCCCAGTGTGTGTTGTTCCCATCTATGTGTCGTTCTCATCATTTAGCTCCCACTTATAGTGAGAACATGTGGTATTTGTGTTTTTGTTCCTGTGTTCATTTGGTAAGGATAATGGCCTCCAATTTCATCCATGTTCCTACAAAGGACATGATCTCATTCTTTTTTATGGCTGCATAGTATTTTACGGTGTGTATATGCCACATTTTCTTTATCCAGTGCACCACTGATGGACATTTAGGTTGATTCCAAGTCTTTGCCATTATGAAAAGTGCTGCAATGAACATCTGCGTACATGTAAGACAGGCGATTTCCTTTTTTAATTAATTAATTTTTAGTTCCAGAACACGTGGAGAATGTGCAGGTTTGCTACATATGTATAGTCTACCATGGTGGTTTGCTGCACCTACTGACCCATTCTCTAAGTTTCCTCTCTTTGTTCCCCACTCCCCAACAAGCCCTGGTGTGTTTTGTTCCCCTCCCCGTGTCCCTGTGTTCTCATTTTTCAACTCCTACTTAGGAGTGAGAACATGTGGTGTTTGGTTTTCTGTTCCTGTGTTAGTTTGCTGAGGATGATGGCTTCCAGCTTCATCCATGTCCCTGCAAAAAATATAAAAGCATTCCTTTTTATGGATGTATTATTTTATGGTGTATATGCACCAAATTTTCTTTATTCAATCTATCCTTGATGGGCATTTGGGTTGGTTACATGTCTTTGCTATTGGAAATAGTGTTGCAATAAACATACATGTGCATGTGTCTTTATAGCAGAATGATTTATATTTCTTTGGGTATATACCCAGTAATGGGATTGCTGGGTCAATTAGTATTTCTGGTTCTAGATCTTTGAGGAATGGCCACACCATCCTCTATATTGGTTGAACTGGTTTACATTTCCATCAACAGTGTAAAAGCATTCCTATTTCTCCACAGTCTTGCCAACATCTATTGTTTCTTGACTTTTTATTAATTGCCATTCTGACTGGCGAGAGATAGTATCTCATTATGGTTTTGATTTACATTTTTCTAATGATCAGTGATATTGAGCTTTTTTTCATACATTTCTTGGCCATGTAAATGTCTTTTTCTGAGAATTGTCTGCTCATATCCTTTACTCACTTTTTGATGGGGCTGTTTTTTTGTTTTTTTTTTTGTAAATTTGTTTAAGTTCCTTGTCAACAAACATGTGAGCTCCATTCATTCTTGTTTAAACACCTAGCAGGCATCCTAACCAGTGCAAAATGGCAAGAAAATGAAATAAAAGACCAATAGAAGGACTGGGCATGGTGGCTCATGACTGTAATTCCTGCATTTTGGGTGGCTGAGGTGGGAGAATCACTTGAGTTCAGGAGCCTGAGAGTGAGACCTCATCTCTACTAAATAAAAATAGCTGTAAAAGAAAAAAGATCAAAAGATAGAAAAGGAAGAAATGAAATCTTTCTATGTCACCAGCTTCATTGCATATATAGAAAACACTAGAGAACTCTGAAAATGTCTCTGGAATTAATCACTGAAATTGCAAAACAGTTCATAAGAGATATGTGATAAGTCACTGAGATTAACATGAAAAGATAACAAACAATACTAGTTATCAAAGAAGTGAAAGTTAAAACCACAGTGAGAAACCATCACACATCACCTAGAATAGGTAAAGTTGAAAATACATATGATAAATCTAAATACTGGCAAGAATATGGATAAAATAGCAATGTCTGATATTGCTGGTGGGAATGCAAAAAATGTTGCAGACAGTTTGTAAAGCAGTTTGGCAATTTCTTATACAGCTACCCATCCATTACCACAGGACCCAGCAATCCCACAAATATGTATTTATCAAAAAAAAAAAATTGTAAGGCCAAACTGGTGAGCAGTTATTTATAGTGACTTCATTAATAATACACCCTAACTGGAGTAATCCCCATGTCTATTAACTGGAGAATAGAGAAACTGATGAGTAAACTGGGATTCCAGCAATACTCAGCAGCTGCTCAGCAACAAAAATGAACGGACGGCATCATCTCAAACACTGTTATGCTGAGTGAGACCAAACAAAGGATTGCATCACATATC
>CAUYLG010052965.1:0-36316 GCA_963573385.1 Cacajao melanocephalus
CAAATGTATCCTTATATGACCTATGAGGCCAGAATGGCTGGACTACCACTCTAACCCCTCATTTAACTAGCTGTGTTTGCTGGGCTTCAGTAATTAAACCACTCCTAGCTCCAGGTTCCACATCTGTAAACTAGAGATAAACTAAGTACTCCTCTGATAAGGTCATTGGGAGATTAGACAATGCATGCAAAGATAATTATCATTAAATAATTACTATTACTGGCTTTGGTACATTAGGGAACACTGTGTGTGTGTGTGTGTGTGTGTGTGTGTGTGTGTGTGTGTGCGTGGTGGGGAAGCAGTGTTAATGGAGCGTTATCTGAGTGCAGAGCTATGCACAGATGTGTCATCCCACAGCCACAACAAAGAGGAATGGAGTGTTCCCTGGAGGCCCCGATGATTTGCTCATGGCCATTTAATCAGAGGATGGTACAAATTACCTAGCGTTTGTCTTCTAGCTTGTTTCAAAGCACATTACCTTAGCTATGGCATTTCTTGCTGTTTATTTATACCATTTCCTTTTGGACCAAAATCTCAGTAAAATTGCTCTAGGGACATTTTTATCTTTTTCCTTCCCAAGAAGTTGCATATCTAAGTGTACCATTAGAATTGATTCAGGTCAGTGAATCACACCAAACACCAATAAAAGTGAGGCAAAAGCACGCCTAAAGCCAGCACCCTTGACTTGTTTAACTCTTGAGTGGATTTCATGACAAACCATGAACATCATACACACACGTCACATTCTGCATTCTCTTGATCCAATTATCATTAGAGTGAGGAGTGGCAGGAGAGTTGGCTACTGCTCCCAAATAATGCCAGGGCTTGAACAGAAGGAAAGAGGATTCAGAAGCTGGGAAGAAAAAGAGGAACGCATTTTCAGTTTGCAATAACCCAGGACTTCTTATTCTCCAATATGGATTTCCTTTTTATCATATCGTCTGGAACTCCTTGCAGAGTTCTGAGATATTCCAAATCAGACTCACCTCCTTCAAGGCTTTCCTTAAAAGTCACCTGCTTAATAAGGCCTATTAAGCTATAACTCGCAACCGCCAACAAATCTCTGGCCCAGCTGGTTTCCCTTAACCTACACTGTATTTTTCCAAAGTACCTCTTACCTTCTAACATGTGCAACTATTTATAATGTTTTTGCATCTGTCTACCCCTTGCTAGAAGAGAAGCTCCACAGTGGCGGAATTTTTTTTTGGTCACTGACACATTCCAAGTGCATAGAGCACTGTCTGGCACATATAAAGCACTTGGTAACATGTTGAATACATCCCTGAATTAATGTGACATCAGTTCTTCACCCATAAAACCTACAGTTAAAAATTACACCAATTTCTGGACATAGGCCCACAGTCATGTAAGGCTTAGGTACTATCCAGCACCCGGGAGAACAACTACTCTGAGCAAGGACTGCATTTAAAACAAGGAAATTGTACAATGGATGCACTCGCCAACTTTCTACCTAGAAGCTACGGCTCCTCCATTAGAGAATGATGAATGTCACTGTCATAATCAGAAATTTTCCGTGGTTTCCAATGTGCTCGCTTTTATGCTGAATGCCAAAGCATTAATAAAGCAATTGAAGGGTTAGGATTATAAGTCTATGAATGTCAGTGGCAAGGTTTCACATATGTCATTTTGCAATAATAAAGGACTTCAGAGACAGTGCTAGGGACTGGGCTGAACAGGACTACTTGTATTTCTGAAATAGAAGATAGTGAAGACAGGACCAAAAGCAAATAAATGAGAAAAAAGAAGGCAAATTCAATTAATCATTTCACCTACTGACACTTTAATGCATTATTGTTATGACTACTCTGAAATGTCCTAGAAGATGATTCACACCTTTCTCACCCCACCCCACCCCATCCATTTTTCAGGGCAAGGAAGCTGAACTGCAGCCTTTCTGATTGGCTTTTACATTGGCGGTGCTATTCTCGTTTACAGGTAATGCTTAGGTTTTGAAATACCAGCTCTGCTCGATGACCATGAATTCATGTTGCTTTCTTCTAGCTCTGGCTTTCACTTGGGGAAGAGAAAATGGTCTCCAAATTCAGAGTCTGAAAACAGTACCATTTTCAAGCCCCAAGCAGATCCTTGGTGTTCAGATTTTACCGTTAAATTTACTGGAGGGTTTTGCCATTCCCTGATCTAGCAGAGCTAACTCGCTCAGTGGCTTGGGGGCCTGCCTCGGTGAAGCCCCCAGTACAGGACTCCTGTCCCACCTGGGAACGTTTAATATTCTTATCCATCACCTGAATCAATACGGTGTAGTCCTGCTCCCGAAGAAGAAGTCATGGACCGGGATGGCCACATGGACTAAGTTAATTTAAAAGTAATAGAGTGAGATTGCTCCCATTACATTTATCGAACCAGCACCTCCAGCTGCTGGCTGTGGAGGTGGCCAAGTCTACTGTGGAGAAACATACAGAAAACCCATCAAGGCCAGGGCTTTCATTTTATTTAGTTGTTAATCATTCATCCTTGTCCATTGCCAGCATGGACATTTTAAACATTTCTTTTGAGTGGAGAGATGCTGACTTCGTACTGTTGTAATGCCTATCTCTCAATCACCTGACTATACAAGTCACCATCAGAACAGAGAAATGTATGCCAACTGTTAAGAATTTTAATGGACATCCGGCTTTATGTGTAACTGACGAACTAGGAAAACTACAAGAGAGAAGAGTTTGAACAACATTCTACCAACAGACTCACACATGGCTCTGAGCAGCTAGCTGCCTTTCCTGAAGACCCCACAATCAGGCCTCCCGTTCTGAACTGTATCAGCACCACTCACTGGACTTACTAGCTGAGAAACCCAAGGCTGGTAGCCTCATCTCTTTGTACTTCAGTTTCCTGATATGATGTGTATGAAGATAATACCAACACCACAGGTTTCCTGTGATAATTAAAATACAATGGACACTTGATAACATGGGTTTGAACTGCCAGGGTCCAAATTGTTTTGCTTTTGTTTTTAACAAATGCAGATTGAAAATACAGTATATTCAGGATGCAAAACCCAAGTATATGGAAGACTGACTTTTTGTATACTTGGGTTCCACAGGGCTGACTCTGAACTTGAGTATGTGAGCATTTTGGTATATGTGGGGGTTGCAGAACCAATCCCCTGTATTAGCTTGTATTATCATTTTCTCCATAAGAATCAGTTAGCTGGGCACGGTGGCTCACGCCTGTAATCCCAGCAATTTGGGAGGCTGAGGTGGGAGGATTACCTGAGGTCAGGAGGTAGAGACCAGCCTGGCCAACATGGTGAAACCTTGACTCTACTAAAAAATACAAAAACTAGCTGGGCGTGGTGGTGGGTGCCTGTAATCCCAGCTACTGGGGAGGCTGAGGCAGGAGAATCACTTGAACCCTGGAGGCACAGGTTGCAGTGAGCTAAGATCATGCCACCGCACTCCAGCCCAGGCGACAGAGTGAGACTTTGTCTCAAAAAAGAAGAATCATTAATCAACAATGAGGGTTGCTGGAAATCTCAAAAGAGCAATCAAGGTAGTTGTTACTAAATTCTCTCCCTCCGGCCGGGCACAGTGGCTCATGCCTGTAATCCCAGCACTTTGGGAGGCCAAGGTGGGCAGATCACGAGGACAAGAGATCAAGACCATATTGGCCAACATGGTGAAACCCCATCTCTACTAAAAAATATAAAAATTAGCTGGGCGTGGTGGTGCGCGCCTGTAGTCCCAGCTACTTGAGAGGCTGAGGCAGGAGAATTGCCTGAACCCAGGAGGTGGAGGTTGCAGTGAGCCAAGATCGTGACACTGCACTCCAGCCTGTTGCCTGGTGACAGAGTGAGACTCTGTCTCCAAAAATAAAAAAGAAATAAAAATAAATAAATTCTCTCCCTCCTTAATTCGCATCTACTCCAAAAAGTACAGGGAAACCAGGTGTGGTGGCTCATGCCTGTCATCACAACACTCTGGGAGGCCGAGGCAGGAGGATTGCTTGAGTCTAAGAATTCAAAACAAGCTTGAAACATAGGGAGACCCTATCTCTGGGGGGGGAAAAAAGGGCATGGCACGTGTGCACCTGTGGTCCTAGCTACTTGAGAGGCTGAGGTGAAGGATCACTTGAACCCAGGAAGTTGAGGCTGCAGTGAGCTGTGATGGCACTACTGCACTCCAGCCTGGGCAACCAAATGAAGGAAAAAAAAAAGAGTACAGAGCAGTTTAGAGTAGATACCAGAGATACCAAATCTCAGCAAGGAAGTAAAAGAAGGCTTCCTCCGAAACTGACGTTTGAACTGAAGCTTTAAATAAGAAGAGTTTGGAAAGACTCTTTGCAGAGGTAGGACAAAGCAGGAAAGTAGATTCATAGGTCCTGAGGTGGCGAGAGGCAAGGCCTTTGGAAGAAGGTCATTAAAGGTGGAGCAGGGAGAAAAAGGGAAAGAGTATTTCCAGATGCAACAGGGCTGGGAGGCAGGAGCCAGGTCACGCACATATGATACTTTTATAGGGCATCTACACCAGCATGTCACAGGCAAACTGAACATCCAATGTGAGATTAAAACAAGATGAACTCATCGTGTCTCTATCTTAGAACTAGGTCGGTCATTCAACCATTTCAATATTATCTAGCGGGCGCGAATTTATAGATAAGCCTATGCACATTCTGCCATCTGATTCCCCTTAGCATTAATAGTTCTGCCTGACAAAACCATCTGCACCGGCTTAACACTCCACTCTTAAAGTCTCTTTCACATGAAGTGGCATCATGATTTTTCACTGATCTGAAATTAAAATTTCCAGCCATAAAAAATATATTTAGATCCAAGGCTACATGTCACTCCTGAAATCTTGTCATTTAAATCACGTTAGGTGTTGAATGAGATATAGGTGAAATTTAACTTTCAGTGCATTTTAGTCTTGATCATGGCAAATTTATAACTCAGGAGTAAATCCTGCTGTCAAGGAAAATATCTTCACTGAATCAGATTTGTTGCTTCCCTCCTTCCTTCAGTACTTTTGTGAAAAAACAGGAATGCTCTTCAACAAAATCCAGTTGTTTCGTCTCTTCCTAGCCACAAAAGCTCTACTGGAGTTGCCAGTTTAGCCACTGGAAACTCCAGAATTTCCTATAATAGTATATTCGCTATTCAATTTGCTCAGCAAATGGTATGTTGGATATTTGTACTCAAATCCATAATGACTAAATCTAAAGCAATTGCTTGGGGAAAAGGTCACTAAAAAGCTTTCTTGTAGCTGAATTCCATTTCGGTCCCTGTCCCCACATGACTTTCTGGGAATATGTGGCACTACTGACTCATTCTACATTTCTCAAAGCAAATGTGTCCACTGGCTCCTGTGAACATGGGTTTTCTATGTACTTCTGTGGCTAGTCCAACTCTGTGTTCTCTGCAGCCCCACCCACCTTCCCTGAGATGTCTTCTGAAGGCTGGTGTAACTCACAGCTCAGGGGAACCAGAACACACCCAATCCTTCTGTCCCAGGCATTCTCATTAGCCCTAAGGCATTCATTTCCATGGGCATACTAATGACTCAAATTTTTATCTCCAATTCTGACTTGTGTCCTGAGCGGCAGACCCATCCAACCAATTGGTTTCTTAGACATCTGCAAATGAATACATCTAAGTATATCTAAAACAGAATTCATCCTCTTCCTCCTATGCCTGCCATTTCCACTGTCTCAATGGAGCACCACCTTTGACCTAGGTGCACAAACCAAAACCCTCGAAATGATGTCTGTCTTCTCTCCATAACTAACACCAAAGACTGTCAACCTCATTTGCCAAACATTCCTTAAATCAGTCTAAACCTGGCCCCTGCCTCTAGTCAGATCTAGATCAGTAACTACCATCACTTAGCTGTATTACTTTAAGAGCCTCCCAAGGTGACTTTATACTGCAGACATCCTCATTCCATCCCACCGTCCATTCCCCATTCCCAGTCATCTACCAGGTGCAGGTAGCTCACTATGCTACTTCCTTCTTCAGAACGCTTTGAAGCATTTTCGTTTCACTTAGCATAAACACCGCATGTTCTCACTCATAGGCTGGTGTTGAACAATGAGAACACATGGACACAGGGAGGGGAGCATCACACACTGGGGGCTGCGGAGTTGGGGAGGGATAACATGGGGAGAAATGCCAGATATAGGTGATGGGGAAGGAGGCAGCAAACCACATTGCCATGTATGTACCTATGCAACAATCTTGCACGTTCTTCACATGTACCCCCAAACCTAAAAGGCAATAAAAAATGTATTTTAAAAAAATCCAAACTCATTACTGTCATATCTCCTGTCTACCCTCCATATCATGCTAATCTTACTTTTAATCTATCCATAGCCATCCCAGGCTTCTTCAAATGTGCCATTCTCTTCTTAAACACTAAGCCTTGCCTTAGTTTTCCCTGGACACACCTTTCCCCAGATTACCTTATCCAACTCCTCTATATTCTTTCTGTTTCAGAGAATATGTCACTCCTCTTGGAAGTAATCCCATTGTTTTTAGGCTAGGTAAACTACTCATCTCATTTTCTTCCCATGTAGCCTGCAGATCTCCTGTTGTACTATAATCGTAATTACGATATTAGTTCTATCTCATTCATCTAGCACATGGGCTGGTATATAGTTAGTGCTAAATACCTATTTGTTGATTAGGATTTGCTCATCCTCCCTTCAATACTTTTGTAAAAAAAATTGAAATCCTTTTCAATAAAATCCAGTTGTTTCATCTTTTCCCAGCCATAAATGCTCTATGGGAGTTGCCAGTTTAACCATCGGAAATTTCAGAATTTCTTACAATAGTGCAATTGGTTTACGCCAACAAATGGTATCTTGGATATTTTTATTCAAATCCATATGGACTAAATCTAAAGCATCTGCTTTAGATTGACCCAGGCAGTGGGGGTCAAAGTTCCTGCCCCATTCCAGAGGCAAATGAGCCTTCATCCCAAATGGATTAAATGACAATTCCTTGTCCTGTTCAGTGTTTTGAACAAGTAATTCCATTACAGATACTCACATCATATCCGCACACTTGAATGCAACTCAGCTTTCCTTATTTCATACTGTTTGCTGTTCATTAACTGTTCATGAGTGCATCCTGCCTCCCAAACTGGATTTTGTGATTTATGAATCTCCCACCATTCCAAGATCCATCCCTCCTCCCGTGCTCACTTGCAGGTCAACTGATTGATCAATGATGACATCTCCAGTAAAAGTATGATTCCCTTTACCCATAATCATGAAACATACCCAAGCTGACTAATACCCATTTAACCACAACTCTACAATAAATCCTTAGGCTGAAACTTTCAATTTATGGAAATGTTCCATCCATTAAAAAATACTAATTAGTCTTATGTACATATTTTTCTTCGTCCCTACCTCTAAAAGTTTCTTAAAGCAATATTTCAATTAGACTGTTTAAATAAGCAATGAATTCATGAGGAATCTGGCAGGTGGATTTTAGGATGCCTGATAAACATCCGTTTGAAAAACTAATTAAGCTTTGGGTGAGTTGTGGAGTAATGTGTCAACATGGCCTTAGTTCAAAAAATGCAGAAAGTAACTTAAAAAAAAAAGAGGGAAAATTTTTCCATCATTTTAGAACTGTGTGTATATGTAAAACATCTATCTGCATAAAGTTAAACCTATATTTGGATATACCTGATTTCACTAAAAGCCTCATGCAATTTAAAACTTGAGTAACTCAGGATACACAAATGATAGAGGCAAATCACAAACAATATATTTATTCATCAAACCCCTATCCTTTAACAGAATGTAAAGATAATCATGAAAGCAATTTATAAAGTCATTCAACCAGAGCCAGAAAATGCAAGTTGGAATATCAGATTGGACAATGTCTTGTGACAGGTGGAAGGTAACCAGGCAATATGAAATGTACTACATTATTTTAGGAATATTACCCTTGCATGTTATTCATAATGTACATTTTATCATCCCTTATAATATAAAGTTTAAAATAAATGTGAGGTCTTATGAAGGAAGACCTGATTTTACTGAAGAAAAGAAGCAGTTGTGTTCACGTGTATGAATATTTTTCCTTCATCCTCCCTCCCTACAGCACAATCAGAATGGGAAATGTCTGGCTAAAATAAGAGGTTTGAAGGTCACCCATGTTGTAGTCAATTCGCCTTGGGTTTTAATTTATGTGTTTTTAAAATGTGGACAGCATCCAGATGGTAAGTTTTCCAATGGAGATGGATAAATTAATAAATAAATAACCCAAGCATCCTTTCAGAGGACATGCTGATATTCTGACTTGTTCATAAATAATATCTAGTGTTTTAGCAGATTTTAAGGGCGTGCTAGGAATGTGAATTGTAAGCAGATACCTCTGGTCACCTTTTGATCATGAGCCCATCTTTTAATAACAGACACCTTTCTCTTCTGTTCTGAGAGGCACATTTGCAGCTTGTGAAAGTGAGAAATGTACTTGTGAGAATGAAGTCAGCAGTGTCTCCAAATGGACTCTACCTCGGACCTGCGTTAGTCCTCCTGGATTCAGATACTAAACTGTGTGCAGATGATACACAGAGAATTTTTATAAGACCTTGAGATTTGAGGCTACCTTAGATGTGTCTGGCCCTTCAGAAGTCAGAATAAACAAGTTCTTAGTGTGTGAAAGAGAAGACCTTCTAGGGAGTCTGCTAAGTGCCCCATTCTCTGGAAACAGAGGATCACAGGTATAGGCCCACGTCTTCCATGTGTGTTCTGCATTCCCTGGCCACAGCCAATTGGACCAGACCAGGTACGGACCACCTAACCCAAGATGGACCAATGAGGTTGTCTTTCCTGGGTCTTTGGGATTAGGCCAAAGGACTCTCGGTGAGTATCAACCCATAATCTGCAAACTCAGAAAAGCATTAGGAACCAGACTACATGACACTGAGAGAAGCTGTTTATAGCAGAAGAAGGAGGAAATGTCCAAGACACAAACAGAAATTAAAGATGCAATAAAAGACTTGTCTCCTTTCTAACTCCTGTCTAGCCACATTTGTACCACTGAGTTTCATGAGACACTCCTATATTTTAAAAATAAATGATCTTGCTTAGGATTGTCTTGGCTATGTGGGCTAATTGTTGGCTGGAGTATAAATTAGTTCAACCATTGTGGAAGACAGTGTGGCGATTCCTCAGGGATCTAGAACTAGAAATACCATTTGACCCAGCAATGCCATTACTGGGTATATACCCAAAGGATTATAAATTATTCAATTATAAAGACACATGTACATGTATGTTTATTGCAGCATTGTTCACAATAGCAAAGACTTGGAACCAACCCAAATGCCCATCAATGATAGACTGGATACAGAAAATGTGGCACATAGATACCATGGAATATTATGCAGCCATAAAAAAGATGAGTTCCTGTCCTTTGCAGAGACATGGATAAAGCTGGAAACCATCATTCTCAGCAAACTGACACAAACACAGAAAACCAAATACCACATGTTCTCACTCAAAAGTGGGTGCTGAACAATGAGAACACATGGACACAGGGAGGGGAACATCACACACCAGGGCCTGTCGGGGGGTGGGGGGGCTAAGGGAGAGATAGCAGGGAATTGGGGGATAGGGGAGGGATAGCATCAAGAGAAATACCTAATGTAGATGACGGGGTGATGGATGCAGCAAACCATCATGATACATGTATACCTATGTAACAAACCTGCACGTTCCACACACGTACCCCAGAACTTAAAGTATAATAATAAAAAAATAATAAAATGAACAATATTTTTATATTTAAGCTGACTTGAGTGTGTTTCTGCTATGTGCAACCCAGGAATGCTAACAAAACCATGGTATACAACAGTGTTCTTCCAAATTGTGAACCGAATTCCTTGTTGGCCAAGATGCAACATAACATAATACATTGGTGAGGCTTGATTATGAATGAAAAGGTTTATGCATATTCGGGAATGCAATCATAATACCTCAGCATTCCTGTTCCTCATATGAACTAAACAGTTTTCTTCTGACTGAATTAACAACGGGATTTAATGAAACCACACATTTGATAATGTGTTTGATCATGCATTTCAGTTTTGTTTGGAATCAGAATCACTCCTCTCCTAGAATATGACAGATTCAACTCTTAAAAATGTATAGGCAGTAATTAGTGTATCATTGCCAGAAACATAAGAATACTTTCCCAAGTAATGTAGATGTCACTACAAAAAGATCATTCTGAAGAACTCTTTATGATTAAAAATGCATACCTTTCAAAAGTATATTAAAAGGGCATCTTTAAAAGTGGCTCTCCTTTCTAATGAAGACTTCTTTTCTCCCCTTTAGAACAAAGAACATGCAGATTCTGACTTCCAGTAAACCACTGTCTTATCCTTTCAGTAATTAATGGATGCTTTGATACCAAGGAATCCTAAAGAACATTTTTCAAGCCTTAAATGCAGGCTGGGCTGATTCACACATAGCACATCTAAAAAGATCTGGGGAATAAATAATCACGAGTTGCAAACACTTGCCCGGAGCAATTGGGTACCAACCAGATTTCCAACAAGTGATGTGATTTTTTATTATAACAAGGAAAATTACTTAACAGAAACACAAGAAAGTGCCTCTCTTCCTGACCCCCAGCCTTGTCCTATAGATGAACACACACATTTCCTGGGTGATCATTTAGCAAATCCTTTAAAAAAAAAAAAATCACACTGGCTCTGGGGCACATTTTTGATGGATTTAAAAATCTGTGCTCATAAAGGAAGTTTATTTCATTGGCTAGGCTTCTGACTAGGTTAAAATTTGATTAAGTTAGCCTACAGGTAAATGTTTGTCAGCTGCTTGGCTTAAAATATGAATCGGCAACTCGAAAATATTTGGAAAAATTAGATTTTGCAGGGTGGAGAGGCTTTTTCAGGTAAGCGACAAATTATTTTTAAGCAGACACTTGCTTTCAGCCAGGATCTTGAATGCTGAAGACACTGGCGGCTGAATGGGGAACCTGAGGAGCTGATTTATGCTGACACAGCCACTGCATTTTTCAGGGGATGGTAGGGTGGCAAGAAGAATGCGATAGAAATGAAGCCGCCAGTCACCTTCTATGACCAGCATCAGAATCGAGTATAGGTGCTGGAGGTCAGTTTAAGGAACACAGCTCTGGAGACATGGCACAGGGTGGGACAAAGAGTTCCTTGCCCTTATAATGTTCCTCAGAGCTAGATCAGCCTGGAAGGTAAGTCTTCTCCACACTATCAATCAGTGATTTTTAAATCATTTGCAGAAAAATCATTTTAGATGAATATTAAGCTTCATCCCCAGTTTTTTCTACTAAATAGCCATGGAGAAGGGGGATCTATGATTAAAAAAAAAAAAAAAAGGCAAGGGGAACATAATTTAAACAGAGAATACCTACACTGACTCTAAATGATGCCTGTAAGTCTTGCTTTGACTCAGTAGTAGTAACAGCAACAGCAAGAGCAGACAATAATAATAATTGCTACCATTGATTTGCCCGCATGTCTGGCATCTTGCCAAGTACAATCAACACAGTATTTGTTTTGTTTTATACAATAATTTAAGCCGGATTTTCTTTTTTTTGAGACAGAGTCTTGCTCCATCACCAGGTTGTAGTGCAGTGGCGCGATCTCGGCTCACTGCAACCTCTGCCTCCCGGGTTCAAGCAATTCTCCTGCCTCAGCCTCCCAAGTAGCTGGGACTACAGGCACATGCCACCACGCCCAGCTAATTTTTGTATTTTTAGTAGAGATGGGGTTTCACCATGTTGGCCAGGATGGTCTCGATCTCTTGACCTCATGATCCACCCGCCTCGGCCTCCCAAAGTGCTGGGATTACAGGCATGAGCCACCGCATCTGGCCTGCACCTATTTTTAAGGTGAAAAAACTGAGGCATGCATAAATAAAGTTACATGTCTAGGTCATGCAGGCAGCAGTAAAGGGCCGGGCGTTCAAACCCAGGAACGTATGTCTAGGTTCAAATCTCACGCTCTAAAACTCATTGTGTTATTCTTTGTGCCTCTCAGGTAATTATAAGGGAGGTGCCTATGGTAGCCATAATACTTTACTGAGCTATAGAACAGTCAAGATATGTGGAACATAAAGGCTTGTCTAGGAAGTAAAAAACAAGAACAAGTGGTTAATATAAAACACACTTGAACGTCAAAAACATTGCATTTTCAATCTTTAAGCATGAAGTTTCTAAGACCTCTGTAACCAAGAAAGACTAAGGCTAATCAAAGGCCAACATTTAATACAGTCATCATCAAACCCTTGTATGTGATAAAAGCTGTTTCAGCCTAAGAAATCAATTCCATTATGGCTATTTATGCAGTGACGCTAGTAAATCTATGAGAAATAAACTGGCCTCACTTACACCATTGATTACCCAGGCTTAAGACAGATGGCATTGCATACTTTAATGCATGGGTTGCAAAATCATTTTTCTCTTTAATAACATACCCTTTATTGAAAAAGAAATCATTTAAGCATCATGACAATAAAGCATTGCAATTTCCATTAACCTTTTCAAAAACTTGTGATTAGAAATTTATCAGTAAAATATGGGAAAGAATATAAAAATGGTTTTGCCTTCTAAAAGCCAATACTTAAGAAAGCCACTGCTAGAGAATTTCTTTTCTAACTCTAATAAAAATTAGTTAGGTCATCACTGAAGACAATACAGAGCGTACTTCCACAATTTTTTCAAACTAGATAATTTCTTATTCTGCCTTTATGTGAAAACATTTATAATTTGTACATTAGTTCCCAAGAGAATTGTTCTGAAATTTGGCAATTTTTAAGGCTAGATAGATACTTGAGGGAAAATCCGCTTGAAAAATCGAGGTCACATGAAAAGACTTAAAAGGGAAAAAGATTACTCCATAATGGTTACATTTTACAGCTGTCAATAAAACAAAACCTTAGAACCCTTTTGAGACCTTAAGCAATTCAAGAAATAATAAATGAAAATTTGGTTACTGTTAAATAAGAAAGGTAGTCATCAAAAGAACTGAAAAAAATGGTTTTTCCATTGTATTGAATTGAAAATTCCAAGCAAATAATTGGAGATGAAGGCACACAAACATTAAGCATTCTCAGAATCCTTCCCAGTCCTTTTGCCAAGGTCGCAAAACCGATTTCTCAAGACATCAAAGCAAAATGTAAAGCAAAATTCCCCATAGTAACATTAACACATCTGCATCAAAAATATGTGTTGCTATATATATACATGCATTGATTTTTTTTTAACAATTAGTTCATTTCTTAAGCAATGAGGTGGGTAGTGACAGCTAAGACACCACATATTAAAAATTTTTAGTGTTTCATCCTACTCCCTGTTACAGTGTCTAACTCTGACTTCACTGCCCACATATGAAAACTGGTCCAGCTCCCAGCCTATTATATAAAGATCTCCCTTCTAACTGGGGTCACAAGCATGACTTTCATACTCCTGGAACATAACTTTTACGCTAACAAACAAGACATTGCTAGGGTTAAGTCAACACAACAGAGGTAGCGACCTGCTTTGAAAGACAGATTATTAATGAAAATGTCGTAAATAATTCCCAATTATCTGATACTGATACATTGGAAAATCTCATGTTGAAATTCACAAAACAAAGCCCTATTAATGTCCCTAAACTCAAATACTATGAAGTCAAGCATAAGCATTTATCAGATCTACTGAGTTCAAGTTAATTCATTAATTAATCAATCCTCATCTATCAGATAACACATTACGGGTTGGAGAAGGAAAACTTGCATCTGATAATTTTTACTTTCTTTAAAAGCCCACTTGGTAGAAAGGGTAACAAATGAAATGGCCAAAAAGATTCTATAGAGAAGGAAATAAATTGGAAAGTTTACCCATAGCTAATGAAACTGAGATCAACCCTGACTTGACTTTACTTCCGTTCCATCTCTGCTTAAATACAGGAAGTGCAGGCTACCTAAGCTTGATGGAGTAGGAAATTACAATCACTTAATCACAGGAACAGTGCCAAATATTCTTTTGACACTGGCATTAAAAAGCATATGCTCTATTCCTTTTCTAACAAAAATCTCACAAAGTAGTGACCTTTCATTATCACTTGCCAAAATAATTATATCACAGAAAAGTGGGGAGACAGCGGTTCTGTAACGGTATCTTGATAAACAGAGAAATTCATTCCTTTCTATTACCAGATTGGGTTAAACCAAAGCACTGAATTAACACAAAAAGGACTTGAAAGTAAGTGTCTAGAAAACAGTTGGCAATGTATATGTTAATTACCTTGATTTAGCCATTCCACAATGTATACACATATACATACGTACATACATATATCAAAACATCATGTACACCAGAAACATAGTTGTCAGTTAAAAAAAACATTTAAAATTTAAAAAAGAAAACAAAGAACAGTACACTAAACAGACACTCTCAAAACAGGCTTATTTTACTTGTTTTTCCAATAATGACAGCCAGCTAGAATCCCTTTCTTGTTTTTGAACCTCTTCTTGTCTAAGAAAACAATTAGGGTATGTCCTAAGATAAGCTTTTCATTGAGGATTCAAGTATTCCCCAACAATAATGTGGACAGTAACACCATTATTGAAGGATTACTGCACAATATCTCATATTCTTATGAGTATTTCTGAAAAACTTTACATTTACTCAGGGTTCACTATGTTCCAAAACACTGCCACAACTAGTGCCTTCTTTAACACTGATCACAAAATAGTATAGTAGGTTTTAATCTCTTTGCATTCAAGATTTGGTTTTGCCAAAGTTAGCCTTGGAATCTCAGAACAGTTTCCCTAAGCTTCCATATCTGTAATAAAGGCAGATGTTGGATACATCTAAATTTAGCCATTTTTGGTAACCATGAATTAAAAAGATTTTTGTCTATTTGTTTGTCTAGGAGTAAACAAGGAAGATGGCTACAGGGGAAAGGAACGCATACTCAAAAATATACTTGGAGGAGTGCGTAGCAGTTAAGAAAGGTTCAAAACCAGATGGAGCACCTAAAACTTAAAACTTCAGAAGAAAAATGACTGGAGAAATCCCAGCAAGAAGGTAGAAAGAGAAGTGAAAGAAAACAGGGTCTTCGGCTGAAATCTGCAAATATACATTCATAG
This sequence comes from Cacajao melanocephalus, assembly GCA_963573385.1. Lineage (NCBI taxonomy): Eukaryota > Metazoa > Chordata > Mammalia > Primates > Pitheciidae > Cacajao > Cacajao melanocephalus. The sequence continues at coordinate 15,130 of CAUYLG010052965.1, forward strand.
CAATAGCGCTAATGAAGAGTTGAGGTAAATTTCACCATAAGTCTGTTTTTGATTAAATCCAACATTGGCCAAGGAAAAGTTCCAGTTTCCTGATGTTTTCATTAGTATCATGTGGGAGAGAACCACAGTATCTGTCCATTAACATATTTGTATCTGAGGCTGATTCAAGGTTGTGTTTAAATATAACACAGAAGTGTAATTTACTCATAATATGCATTGTTAGCATTGCTATTGTTCTTTTCTGTTTCATTACATTATTTAGAACAAGCAACTTAATTGTAACATATATAGCTGCAAAGGTAAGCTGCAGCCTTTCGAGGTTAAATTTAATTAATTAGTGAAATATTTTCTTAATTTTGTTTTGAATGTATTAATTATATTGTTTTAATAAACATGCAATAAGACAACTGAAGAACAAATTTTAAAATAAGAACAGATAAGAAAAGTAAAAGGCTTCAGATGAACAATATATCACCAAGAAATCAATTACCCATTTTTATCAGTAAAATAATAGCTTTTATTTTTGTAGAAATAATAGTTCTACAGAAAAGCCACTTATAGGTTATATATAAATACCTTTGCAATGCAAGTGCCAGTAGGTTTGTCATCTTAAGCTGTTGCTAGGTAAATTTCAGACCCAAAAAGTATATAATTCCAGCTCCTAACAAATCGATTTGCTAATCCACCCGAGACTCTATCAATCCTGGAGCCAATCTTTCTACCTATCACCAAAAAACCAGGGATCCATCTCCAATCATAAGAACATTAGACACGTCAAAGAAATTGAAGGCCCTATTCAAATCCCAGTTTCCTGCCAGTTCTGATCTCTACCTCCATCGTTCACACCATAATCTACTTAAAGTGAAAAAAGCATGTTGGGTAAGACCTGTTGAACTTTCCACCCTCTCCTGAGCCAAAGAGGGTGACAAGCATTATGTCTGCCAGTCAGTTATGTCAAAACAGAATGCTCATTTACACGGGTACTGTTCTGCCAAGTCCCAGCACCGGAACTAGATTTAACTAAGATCAGACATTTTATGATCTAGTTCTTACAAACCTCAGCTGGAAGACTCCTCACATGTTGAAATTAGTTAAGACAAAGAATACTGGATTCATTGTTTTATTCCACAAACAATGTAAATAGGTCACCTATAACATACACAGTACTACATTCAGCACTGAGGTTACAGAAATTAATGCGACAGCAATGGTACCTGCCCACAGGATGCCGGCAGAATTGTCAGGTATAGCAGCCTTGGCTGTGAGTTTTCAGACCTCCAGAAATTCATGAGACCAGTAATGAGGTTATGAATAAAATTTAATGTAAATTGTATGTGTGTGTGTGTGTGTGTGTGTGTGTATTCTCCACATGGAAAGTAAAAGACAAATTAGTTCTACAGAAAAAAAAAAATCTGTTCCTTTCTCTCCAGATACTTTCTTTTTGAGGGAGGAGGGAGAAAGGAAATCAAAAAACAATACAAAGTCTAAACAAAATGCTAAATGCCAAAAAAAAAAAAAAAAAAGACCTATACGGCCAAAATTTTACATATAATTTCAAGAAATGTATTAGCCCTATAGTAAGCACCCATATATTGCATCCTGGTGAGGGAAAGTAACGATTACTATAGACAGTTCCAGAACTGACATATAAAGCTACATCCCACAATATCAAAGGGATTCACTTCTAGCATAGCAACCCAAACATCTCAATTCATGAAGGTTAAGGTGGACACAGTGCACTATAACACAAAAAACTTCCACTTTGAGATGAAACATTCTGGATTTAAAACCCTAACTGATCACTAATTCTAGCCCATGGGTACATCATGAAGGCCGAGACAATGTATTATATTTTAACAAAAAGGATGTGGCATGCACATAAATGTATACTTTTGGCTTTTTCAAACAAGTTATTAGCTTCTTTGAAAATGTCAGATGTTCTGACTAATGTTGACTTATATTCTCAAATGTCAAGAAGTCAAATAGCATGTTAGATATCTCCTACCTTTCATCTTCACGTCATATACACCTGGCTCCTAAAAAATCTAAATTTGTTCCAGATATATGATCTATGTAGCTGTGATGTTTGTTTATAAGACAGACCAACAGAAAGAGCCAAAAGGTCCAACAATGCATTGCCTCCACGCCACGGAGAAAAGCAAAAATTTATCAATTACCTACTATGTGACACTAAACTAGATGCTTCTAAGTATTACAATTTAATTCCCACAAAAACTCTTTATCAGGTAGATATTAGCATTAAATATCATTTTACTGATGAGAGAACAAGTTAAACAGATGAGCAGAGTCACACTCACACAGTGGCAGTGATGAAATATGAACCCCAACGATCTGGCTCAAGGGCCTCAGCTAAGCAGCATTAAAAAACAGAGATGAGGCCGAGTTTCATGGCTCACACATATAATCCCAGCACTTTGGGAGGCCAAGGAAGAAGGAGTGCTTGAGCCCAGGAGCTGAAGACCAGCCTGGGCAATATAGGGAGACCCTGTATCTTTAAAAAATAAACGCACAAACAAACAGCTATGCATGGTAGTCCCAGCTACTTAGGAGGCTGAGGTGGGAGGACTGCTTGAGCCCAGGAGTTCGAGGCTGCGGTCAGCTATGATTATGCCACTGTATTCCAGCCTGGGAGACAGTGCAAGATCTTGTCTCAAAACATGCAAAAAAAAAAACCCAAACGACAACAACAGAAAAAAAAAAACAGAGATAAACCCCTGCTAAGCACTTGCGGCTAGCCTGGGTACTGCCCTCTTAGGCATAGGTATAGACAGCTACTTACTGACAATGGAAGAGTCCCATTAACTACTAAGTGGAACTGAGTTTATAAAACCATACTGGCATTCCTAAAGAGTGCTACTTGTTGCATACGTACTTTCTTTAACTCATACATTGTGTGAATTATTTTGTAACGAACATATATTCCTTTGATAATCAAAAGACCATATATAATTTGAATTTTGAGAAAAAATATTTTTATATCCTGCCTCTATACTTCTTCTAGCTTACAAAAATAAGGTCTTAGAAATGACATTCAATGCGACTCATTGTTCTGGTATTTTTTTTTCTTGAATTTAAAGTAAAATGTTTTAATTGTGAAAAATCTGTAGAATGCAGCAGGGTACAAGTAAGAAAATTAGATTTAATTTTTGAAGGACTAAGAAATATTACAAAATGTAGAAAATATTCACAACAGGCAAAGTGCTAAAGCAGGCTGTGAACATACTCACTTGATACCGACTATGTTTTTATCTCCCCCTACCCTCTGCCAAATACTGGAAGGAAATGAGTCAAAATGACAACAGATCACTCTGTGATCAACATAAAATGGTACCTAAACTCAGACTACTACACTCTTAAAATTATTTCTACCAAGACAGTGTTAGAAACTCCACTGAGATTTCTATAAAGATGACCTCTCTTCCCTCAGTTTCATCTGAAAAATAAAGATAGAGGTGATTGCCGGCTGTTTTTGTGAAAAAATGTTTTAAATAATCGATGATTAAATGACACAATGCATGCAAGTACTCTAAGTATACACAAGAAGTACTTTTCAAAAAGTTAACTATCATTATTATCCTAAGAGTTTTTGTTTTTAATTTTTTTAAGTTGGCAAATAAAAACTGTACACATTCATGGCATACAACATGATGTTTTAAAATACACTGAAGAATGACTGAATCAAGCTAATTAACACATCCATCACCTCCCATACTTACCATTTTTGTGTGTGTGTGGCAGAAATATTTTAAAACCTACTCCCTTAGCAATTTTCAATTATAAAATACATTGTCATTCATGATAATCACCCTGTTATACAACATCTCCTGAACTTATTCCTCCTCCAAGGATTTTGTCAAAAAATTTTTTGAATCTTTTCGAGATGGGGTCTCACTCTGTCACCCAGGCTGGAGTGCAGTGGCATATTCTCAGCTCACTGCAACCTCCGCCCTCTGACCTCAATCGATCTTCCCTTCTCAGCCTTCCAAGTAGCTGGGACCACAGATGTGTGCCATCACACCCAACTAAGTCTTTGCATTTTTGGTAGAGATGGGGTTTCCCCATGTTGCCCAGGCTGGTCTCAAACTCCTGAGCTCAAGCAATCCACCTGCCTTGGCCTCACAAAGTGCTGGGATTACAATTACCCAGACAGAGGAATTGTTTTTGATAGAAGCATGGGGAACATCTCTTATTGCTCAACACTTGATTCAGGAGGCCTGCAGAAAGACTTCAGGAATTTGATTTTGGAAAATATACCCTGAGTCATGTGAAACAGATGAGCACCTGGTTAGCACCTGCTATTAGCCTGGGTACTCTACCCCAAGCTATAACCAGTTTCTTCAGTAAGGTCAGCTTCTACAGGTCCTGGTTCCATTCTGGGACCCCAAAGACCAAGTTGGTTCCTTCTTCTAAGAGCATCCCTTCAAAAACATCAAGACCCACTCTCCATTCTCACACCACTATCCAGTCCAATCATTTCCTCTAGAACTGGGGCAGGCTCACTTACCATCTGTGATAAATCCAGTGTGCCTTCTAAACCTAATGCTTCCTCTCCCAGTCCATATACTAAACCATACCATATCTGTGGGTGGGCCCTCCTCCTTCCCTGGGATGTGGCTCATGTAGGCCCACCCATACACTGTCCTATCAGAGTTGACCTCCTATGAATCTTATTCCAAGGGATGCCTTGAGCTTTGTAATGCTACTGCTGGAGCATTACCTAATGAGTTTTATTAACGTATTGAAGGTAGCTTAAGTGCTTACATTTTGCTCTTTCCTTAGACTACCATTTGAAGAGGAGGTAATACCTTCAATCAAATAATGGAATTTCAGGCATTTTTGAGACTAACTTGGAGACTTTGAATCATCCAAAAGATTGGCCAACGGGAAAGAGAGGGGTCTCACCCCTGAAGATTATAAATCATCTATTACTTGACTCCAGTTCCCGCTGACACTGGGATTCCAGTAAACTTTGGAGGGGAAATGGTGAGGCTAAGTGCAATGGAGAGGCATCATATCCACATTAAAAATGCACGGCATTTTTATGTGAACATGGAAAAGCACACTGTTAGCTGAGGGTTTTTGTTTTTCTTTTCATTTACCAGTAATAAGGAATGAACAAAAATGGCTCAAATTTGGCTTCGGAAAATGTAAAAGTGCCCACTCAATTGTGATGTACATTCAGGTTAAGATTCACTCTGTTGCTCTCTCAGGTTCTAGGAAGTCAAGGAGCTTGCTTGTCTTGTTCACTATGAAATTCCCAAACATTCAACATATTGCCTGGTTCTCAATGAATACAAAGACAGGCAGTGTTCTGAGATGGTATGAGGATTGGACCAAGGAAAGGAATCTGGCAACTTCGAAACCTCTGGTATGTGGGCACTGGAGAAGCTTCTAGCGAAGGAACTTGCAGAGAAATGCAGCATACAATTTTCATGGCTTCTGTGTTGGCTTATGAATGAAACTGATAATCTCAATCTAAAATTCCCAAAGGCATGCCTTTTAACTCTGCTACAGTAATTGCTCATGTACATATTAACAGCTCTCAAAAACGTGGACCTCATTGACTAATTGAAACAATCTGTCTTGATACGTAGATGTAATGGTTGTTAATATAAGAGCTACACTCTGGAAGAACAGACCTTAAAAAGATCATTTTCTGAGCTGAACGATTAACCCTTAGCCTCACAGCATGAAGCAAGAGGATGAATGTGTTTATTTGGGAGTAACTAATTTACTGGGGTCTTTCACATTCTTAAAACAAGACGTAGTTTCGGGGTAGAATTTGCTTTCTTAAATGTTCTTTTTATGAATGAATTAAAAGTTTTCGTTCTCAGAATTAGATTTTCTTATCCTTTAAACCAGCAGGCCCACAAAATAAGGATACAATACAAGAATGTTGGTTTCCTAATGGCTAATACTGCTTACACTGTTAATGGGACTACGTTCATTAGCAGCTAAGATTCAGTAGCAGGCAGGCAGACCGCCAGACAGATCCCCTCCCCTAAAAGCTCACATGCAGTGTATGAGGGTGAGGAAGGGAGAGGGAGTTAATAAAAAAGTGAATATATCAATAAGTAAATACTTCCAAAAAGTGGTAAGTGCAATGAAGAAAATAAAACTGCGTAATAGAAAAGAAAGTGACTTATTTTTGAAGGAGAGAGAGCATGAAATTGTATGATGGCTTAGGAAAGGAGTGAGGGATAATCATGGAGAAGAACAAAGCCAGTGAAAAGAGGGTGGAGAAAAGTACAGAGGTGGGGGTGGAGGTGAATGAGGGAGAGCAGAAGCCACATCAACCAGCGCCTTATAGGCCAAGGTAAGATCTTTGGACTTAATCAACACGTGATTGGAAACTACCGGAAGATACTAAGTGAGGGAAAACGGAATGCAATTCAGGTGTTTAAAAGAAAGCTTTGGTAACTGGATAAAGAATGGATTATGAAGGGCAAGAGAGACCTTTTTAAGACTCTGTAACAATGACTGAAGTAAGAAATGGTGTTGACTCGAACCAGGGTAGAAATAGTGAAAAAGAAAAAAACAGATGGGTTGAGGATCTGCTGCTTCATGTGCCAACAAGACTACCGGGATCATATTAATAGTTAACATAAAAAAAACTCTAAGAATGCCAAGTCCTGCTCAAAGTGCTCTATGTCTATTAACTCAGATTCACTCTACAAGGAAGGGGTTTGTGTTATCAATAATGTGCTTAATGATCACTTCTGCATGTTACATTCTTCTTTAGTATATAACATATTATGCACTGAAAATTGATCTCTAACAGTTATTACACAAAATTTGAATACTTGATAGTCAAAGTTTTAAAAGAGTTTTGAAAAACTAAATGAAATGTTTTAAGATATTACAGACTGGTCAGTTATCCATGATTTTCTCTCCTCAGATTATGCCTTTTTAAAGCCAGGAAGTAATGTTAGATGAGATAACATCACCATCATATTCCCTCAACAAGCATGTTCTGCCTTCAAAACAATTGGAACCAGACGTTTTTCTCAAAACACTCATCTGTGGCCCATCCAACCATTATCTCCCCTGAAATGTTATGATCATCTTCTAGCCTGGCTCTCACCACCCACAGGTCTTCACCACTCTCAACTGTAGCCAGAGGGATCCTTCTAAAACGCAAGCTAGATAGACTCGTGTAGTGGTATGTGCCTGTAGTTCCAGCTATTCAGGAGGCTGGGGTAGAACAATCGCATTAGCCCAGGAGTTCGAGGCCAGCCTGGGCAACATAGAAAAACCTTGTGTTGTAAAAAAAAAAAAAAAAAAAAAAATTAAAGAAAAAAATTTTAGGGGCCAGGCGCGGTGGCTCACACCTGTAATCTAAGCACTTTGGTAGGCTGAAGCGGGCAGATCATAAGGTCTGGAGTTCAAGACCAGCCTGGCCAAATAGTGAAATCTCCTCTTTATTACAAATACAGAAAAATCAGCTGGGCATGAGTGCCTGTAATCCCAGCTACTTGGGAGGCTGAGGCAGGAGAATTGTTGAACCAGGGAGGCGGAGGTTGCAGTACGCAGAGATCACATCACTGTACTCCAGCCTGAGCGACAGTGCGAGACTCCGTCTCAAAAAAAAAAATTAATGTTTAAAATAAAATGTTAAAAAATGTAAGTTATGAGACTGAGAAGGTTCCCTGCTGAGAACATTCTAACAATCTCCCATCTTGCCTGCAGTAAAAGACACAGAGCTTCCCATGGTCTCCAAGGCCTCCCACCATCACACTGCCCATCTGACCGCACCTCCTAAAACTCTGCACCTTTCTCCCACTGCTCCAGCAGCCCTGGGTTCCTGCCTCTGCCTCAAACAGACAAAGCAGGCTCCTGCCTCAGGGCCTCAGGGCCTCAGTGCCTGCTGAAGAAAAAGCCCCTTGAGGCCAGGACACTCTGTTCTCCACAGTGAAGGCGCTATTAATCAACCAAATGAATAAACCCTGTGGATCATTTGGAACTGTCTCTAGAGAAGCCGGTACGGAAGTAATTTAAATATTGTACATACTGTATCATCATGGCTGAGAGTAAAGCTCTCCACTGAACTATTTGGGGTTTCCCTACTGGAATATGTCTCAGGACTACGTCAGCCCATTATCAAGCTATGAGGGGAAAACATGTTACGCAGCATTTCCTAAGTCACTTTATTTGTATTTTTTTAGATGGAGTCTCACTCTGTTGCCCAGGTTGGAGTGCAGTGGCGTGATCTCGGCTCACTGCAACCTCCACCTCCCGGGTTCAAGCAATTCTCTGCTTCAGCCTCCCGGGTAGCTGGGATTACAGGTTCCCACTGCCAGGCCCCGCTAATTTTTTCGTATTTTTAGCAGAGATGAGGTTTCACCACCTTGGCTGGGCTAGTCTTGAACTCCTGACCTTGTGATCCACCTGCCTCGGCCTCCCAAAGTGCTGGAATTACAGGTGTGAGCCACTGAGCCCAGTCTCCTTAATCACTTTTTATGCCAAGCATTTAAACAGACTAACATGAATCCAGAAAATATACTGGGGGCATCGTTTTCGATGGGTGCTGATTACGTATGCTTAGGTATTTCAGTACCCACTCATACCCTTCCAATAAATGACACAAAGAATGATGATGAAAGACAGAGACAGGAAGTCAGAGACAAAGACAAATTCAAAGATGCAAACATAGAGGCCAACTAAGAAACAGCAAAGGACCATGGGTGAGGTTCCTCTTATTCCAAGTCTTCCCTAATCAGGGAATGGTGAAGACAGAGGCATAAACTCAGAAAATTCCCTGAAATACTGAATTTCAGAAACCAACAGAGTGAAGGTTTTAATAAAACTTCAGGAGTTGAAGCTCTATCTGTATGGTAATAGCTGGGATTTAGAAGTTATTTTACTGTTAACCCAAATATCGTCCACATATTCACCTGAGTTTTAAAGTACCCTGTCTTGTTAAGATATCCTCAAACACTCAAGAGATGAAATTTATATTTTTAAATAAGATGGGGTTTTGGTGAATTTGCCCAGCTGGTCTCCGTCCATCACAGTAAACGTATCCAGAGCAGTACCTGTGCTCAATACAGCGTCAGGCCAAACAATCCAGACTGAGAAGCTTTTGAAAGTCTTCCCATTCTATTAAAGGGGAGTGCAATGAAATTCTATACCAGGGATTTAAAGGGAAGAGAGGAAATAGACTTTCTTTCAAACTTGACTCCTTTCTATTCCTTATAAATCTTTCTGACTGTCCCTTCTGAGTGACGGTGGCACTAAAGAACTTGCTAAAGGCTTTAGATTTAAGATGGCTTGAAACCTTCCCGCTCAAATTCTGACAGGACAAGAAAAAAAGGCAGTTGGTGGTGTTGCTGATACACAGGTCCATAAATCCTCTTGACCTGAACTTACAATACATCTGATCTGGCTGCCTGAAGTCTCTACCTTCAATGCACAAAGGTCTCCCCAGCCAGCTTTATTTGAGTTCCTGAGCTTGGAAGTGGATTCTGAGAAGAATAGTGTTCAAAGCTCCAGGAACAAATGTTGCAAAAAGAATAAGAGCAAAAAACTTAAAGCTTATAAAGAAAAAAGAAAACCTGTACAGCATCTTAAGTGAAGCCTTTTCAACACGGGACCCCAATATAAAACTGAACTGCTATTTGTATATTTTAAAAACAAGTTTTATTTTAAGACATGTAACATTATGAGATACAACTAGATAGTAAAATGATTACTATAGTGAAACATAATATATCCTTCATTTCCCATAGCTACCCATGCCCTGCTGCAAGAGCAGAGATAATCTACTCATTTAGCAAAAATCCTGAATACAACACATTCTTATTAACTATAGTCCTGCTGCTTGTTATACATTTGTTCTTCAGACTTGTTCACTGTACATACCTGCTACTTTCTAACCTTTCACCTTTTTTGCTGTCATTGTTGGAAGAGAAGAAGTCAAAATTACCAAAAATTCAACACAAAAATTCCTCCTAAAGAATTTGTTAGTCTCTCATGCAGTTTATTATTGCAATTCCATTATTGCGGTCTGGAATCAAAAAGTTTGCAAGCTTTAGTATGATAGTAACTATAAAATACAAACTGGATTTCAAGGACTTAGTATAAAAATAGAATGTACTTGGGAGCGGGAGGCAGGCAGATCACATGGTCAGGAGTTCAAGACCAGTCTGACAAACATAGTGAAACCCTGTCTCTACTAAAAACACAAAAATTAGCTGGGCGTGGTGGCACGCACCTGTAATCCCAGCTACTCAGGAGGCTGAGGCAGGAGAATTGCTTGAACCTGGGAGACAGAGGTTGCAGTGAGCCAAGATCACACCACTGCACTCCAGCCTGGATGACAGAGTGAGACTCCATCTCAAAAAAAAATAAAAGAATGTACTATGTCTCAGTGATACTTTTTATATCGATTTTATGTTAAAACAATATTTTGAAATGTATTATGGGAAATGCAGATTATTAAAATCAATTAAAATTGAATTCCTTTTATAAGAAATATTATCATATAATATAAATTGTACTATTATATAATATGAAAATATTTGTTAAAATCAAATAAAATTATCTCTTCCTTTTTACCTCTTTTAATGGGGCTTCTGAAAATTTAAAATGACAATGTATGGTTCACATTATATTTTTATCAGACAGTATTGCTCTCAGTGATTAAAAATAGACTGAAGTAGTGAATCCAGATAAAAAGTAGACTATTTTGCAAAGATAGCTCTAGGCATAGAGCTGACTATATTTTCTGTTCCCTTCTTATCTCTGTGTATATTTTACTACAGGTTCAGCCATCTCTGAACATTTGAAGGCCCTTCATTTTTTTTTCTTCCCTATGATACAGACTGAGCATCCCAAATCTTAAAAATCCAAAATCTTAAATGCTCCAAAATCCGGCACTTTTTGAGCTCTGATATGATGTCACAAGTGGAAAATTCCACACCTGACCTCATGTGACACATTGCAATAAAAATGTACTCACAACTTTGTTTCATGCATAAAATTATTTTAAAATTATATAAAATTACCTTCAGGCTATATATTTAAGGGGCATAAGAAACATAAACGAATTTTCTGTTTAGACTTGAATCCTATCCCTAAGAATTCGTGTTATATATAAGTAAATATTCCAAAATAAAAAAATTAAACCTTTGAAGTCCCAAATCATTCAGACGGGGAACACCGAACCAGTTCAATAAGCAACAGTTAAGAGTCTAAAAACATTTTTTCTATCTACTGCATCAGTGGTTCTCTAAACAACCTAAAAAATGACAAGAAAAACAGCAAAATTCCTTATCTAATAAAAAGAATTATGGTTAAGGTGTTGGAGACATTGGCGCCCAGACTCTTAAGTACTAATAGTAAATCTTGGTCAAGCCATTTATCATTGCAAAAGCTCAGTCTGTCCATCTTCAAGACGGGTGTGGGAAGAGCCCCTCTCTCATAAGGCTGACATGAAGAAACATCTATAAAGTGTCTGACACAGGTCATTTCTATTAAATTGCACCTACAATATCAACACCGTTAACACTATCAACACCAGTATCAGTGACTTCAACCACAACCACCACTACCCTAAGCCTTCTATCAGGTTGTGAGGGCCACCACGGTCACTAAGTTTCTACACTGAGAATATCTCCAATTTAACCAAGTTTTCTTTTCAGAGCGTGCCATCTTCTTAACTGTAATTCTCAGTATGATTCCATCAGCGATCAGCACACCACATGTTGGTGACACCATCAAACAGCTCTGAGCCAAGTTCATGCCTAAGGATGACTGTGATGAGGACTGCAAGACATCACAGAGCTTTACCAAGCCAGGGACCAAAGCTGTTTTATCTCACAAAACATGCACGCTTGCTTTGCACAACCAGGCATTAACTTCTCCACTGAGTATTCTCTAAGTACTAGGGCCTCCTCAAATGTTCCTCTTAATTAACACAGGACATACACATAAAAGATCAGCCAGATGGAAATTAAACATTTCACTAGCAAAGGATGAAACATTCTGCTTTAAAATGGAATCTTTATTTCAATAAAGTCATTAACTAAATTTCAACCAATTCCTTTCCCATTTGATGGAAGTCACTACAGAGCAAAACATAACTGGCTCCACCACAGAATAGCAAACACAGATAACCATGAGATGATCTTTCTAACACGTCTATGCTCCATGAAGAGACAGGACAGAGGGAACAGGCATTGTCTTAAGCTTCATTGACAAAGGACTGTGTGAAAAAAGCAACTTTTCAGAGACCCCATGAAAGGAGTTAGCCAGCTTACTTTAGGCAGCAGTAAGGGAAGGGTCCCTATAGAACCTCCGACCTGCCCCATGTGTTTACACCAGATGTTTTGTGCAGTTAAGGGAATTTATACAGGAAGCTTGCCTAAACATGCCCGTAGTGGAAAATTCCATTCCTTAACACATGCGCAGTAATGGAAATAAATCAATATGAAGCAGCTCAGTCTAAGGGCCCGCATGCGCACTGGGAGGATGGGGAGTGAAGCCACCAGGAAATTGTGCCATATACAAGTAAGAAACCCAGCCTCATCAGTTTTTTTTAGATAGAAGCCCTGTTATTCAACTGGAAAGGGGGCAACTGGAAACTTTTTTTCAGGACCCTTCTCTTTGCTGAGAGCTTTCCTTTCACTTAATAAATTCTACTGCACTCACTCTCTGGTGTCTAGGTGCCTAATTTTCCTGGTCATGAGACAAGAGCCTGGACCTTGCTGAGCTAAAGCAGCAAAAAAATCCTCCATAACCTGTAATAATTCAAGGAACTGATATAAAGTACACAACACAGGGGGAAAACTATCATACTGAAAAAGTTATTTTTAATAGAAAATATCTCAGACCCTCTATGATGCCAGTTCTCTCTAATGATAAAGCAAGACAATATCAAGTTCATAAAGATGCTAAAAATTGTATGCTGAACAGGTCAAGATATCTTTATAATTTTCTTTTTAATTTTATTTTATTAGAGATAGAGTCTCATTATGTGGCCCAGGCTGGCCTTGAACTTTTGGGCTCATGAGATGCTACTGAGTAGCCAGCACTACCAGCGTGGGCAACACAGCAAAACTTCTTCTCAAAAACAAAATAGAAAAGAAAAAAGAAACCAAAACAATTTATTTGAATAGGACCCCATTTCTTAAAAGGAATATGGACTAAAGGTTCAGAGAAGGAAATTATAAACCTACATTTCTAAAACATTGATATTATGAACTTACACACAAAAAAACAAGAGAGGGACAGAGGTCATATAAGTTTGGGGGAACATCGTGTTAAAGGTAAATAGATTCTTCAGTGAAGGACTCTTCGGAGCCCTTAATATGCCAGTGTACAAGTAAATTTTCAAGAAGGTATTTCATCCATCCATCTAAACTTATTTCCAGGCCAGGCATGGTGGCTCATGCCTGAAATCCCAGACTTCAGGAGGCTGAGGAGGGAGGATCACTTGAGATCAAGAGTTCAAGACCAGCATGGGCAACATAGCAAGACCTTGTCTCTACAAAAGATAAAAACATTACCTGGGCATGGTGGTGTATGCTTGTAGCCCCAGCTACTTGGGAAGCTAAGGCAAGAGAATCACTTGCACCCAGGAGATTGAAGCTGCAGTGAGCTGTGATCACACCACTCCCCCCAGCCTGGGTGACAGAGTAAGACCTTGTCATTCACACACACATGCAAACAGATATACATAAACTTATTCCAGCAGTGAAGGAGGGATTATTTAAGGGGTGCTACCCAACCTGACATGTAGTCTAGGCTTTAGAATATCATGCTGCTGAAGGTCAGGATCCATGTGGGCCTCAAACCCTAACTAGGCTGGTCCACATCTGAGTAAGGCAGGAACCTGAGTGCCTGCATCAGTGTGGAGAGGGTGATGTTGTGCAAGGCCTTTGTGTGTGTGACATAACTGGATGTGCTTAACAGAGAGAAGGAACACATTCTCTCACCTGAGCCAAAACCTAGGGGGCATTAGAAGACAACTGTCTAATCAGAATGCGACAGACGTATTCCAGGGAAGAGCCCTGATCCACTTCATAAAACAGATGGCAAATCATTAGTTTGGCTCTCGGGAGGAAGGCAGGATTTGAGCAGTCAGGAGAGAGTGCAGTAGTAGGTCAAGGCAACACACCAGAAGACATGGATATTGAAGACAACTGCAGGCCAAAACAGAATGTTCAAATGAGAATCGATCACAGAACAAGGTCAGCCTAAAACTACCAAGTTCTGGCTGGACAGTCCTAAACTTTCCCTAAGAATGCTGTACAATATGAAGACAAGGAAGCAGGGAGGAAGAGAAGTACAGGACACATCCACCTTACAGGAAGACAAATAATTTTACCTGCTTGTGTCTTGGTTGTAACTACCCAGTAGTGCTCTTTAGACATAAGCCATTGAGATCACTCCACAGACACAAGACCCACACAATGGCTCTGGATACTTTTTCAAGACGAAAAGGTGTTTTGTTGTTGTTATTTATGAATTTGGTACAAAAACTAATTTGGTGGTAAAACCAGATATGAAGAAATATGAAGCTATGTAGAGTACTGATATTTCCACTTAGCATGACTGTTCACTTGTTTGCTATAGAAATATTAATGAATTTAAGGGTGTAGCTCCAGACCTTACTGGTTGTCTTCTGAAATATACACGGCATATGGGCTATATAACAGGGACAGTACTAGTCCGTGACCTGTTAAGAACTGGGCTGCATAGCAGGAGGTGAGTGGTGGGCAAGGAGCATTACCACCCAAACTCCGCCTCCTGTCAGACAAACGGCATTAGATTCTCATAGGAGCACAAACCCTATTGTGAACTGCATATGTGAGCGATCTAGGCTGCACACTCCTTTTGACAATCTAATTAATGCCTGATGATCTGAGGTGGAACAGTTTCATTCCTAATCCCCGCCCCTGCCCCAGTCCATGGAAAAATTGTCTTCCACAAAACCAGTCCCTGGTGTCAAAAAGGTTGGGGACCGCTGGGCTACATACAATACCTTTCTAAGAAAGATTCTGAATTCTAAAACATCTGGCCTCAGGAGTTTTAGACAAGGGATTGCAGACCTGTACCAATGCGTACATGGTATATACTAGGAAAAATGCCTTTGCTTCTATTCATTCACTAAGATACTCTAAACAGAGCTGAAATAAACCAGCTGTGAGTTTCACCAGAAGGGGCACATACAATCAATTTGGATCATTTAAGCTTATTGAAGACTTCAATTCATAAAGCACCACTAAGTCTGAATCAACAACTCCCGTGATCTTTTATTGTCATAAATAAGATTTTAATTACCTCAAACAACAAGCATGCAATGAACCCCCACTTTAATGGAGCCCTCAAAGGTTTTATCTGGAGGTTTCTCTTTGTATTAACTGCAACTTTGGTTATTAGTGGAAATACAGCACGATTCAATTTCTATTAGTGTTATATGAACCTTTATTTAAGTTACCAACTAAGAAACAGGAATGAGTGTGGAATAAGAAAAACGTTTAAGATATGATAGAAGGTGTCACAGACCAACTGTGGCTGGACAGGGAACAGAAAGCTGAGTTGCCACAGAAGAACCCGAACAGATCATCCTGTTTTAATGACTGGAATATTCTGAGTTTTTTTACTTTAAGGATACTTAATCACATCTGCAAAGTCTGTTGTGCCATGTAAAGCAACATATTTACAGCAGACATTTGGAAAAAGAGACATTATCTGGCCTACCAAAATCTTTACTGGCCTCTTTTTTAAACTTAACAAATACCTGCTGCCTCAGGGCTTTTGCATATCCTTATTCAACCAGGAAGCTCCAATTCATCTTTTCCATCTAATAAATATTAATGTCCCCATAGAAAGCTTCCATCCCCTATCAAAATGTCCCTCCAGTTTAGAGACTATATCACAAATGCAATTACACAGATATTTACATGACCAATGTTCAATTTCTGGGTCACCACTAGAGTGTAAATGCCTTGAAGGCAGGAACTGTGACTTTCTGACTTATTTGTGAACCAGCACATGTACCACAGAAATAACTCAAGAAAAACGTGCTGCTAGGCAAGGAATAAAGCTCAGTAATAGGAGGTGAGGGCATCCGAGGATCCAAATTGGGTTTGGTCTCAAAGGCGCGGCATTGTAATCTGACTTCAACTTTCTTTTCTAACTTTAACTGAGCTGTAAAGAACACTGGCAATTGAAGGGCTTTCATCTTGTTTTGCTATTTTGTTTGTACAAGGACTTTTTTTTTGTTAACTATTAGACTGGATGTTTTTAAGTGTAGCAACTACAAGACTGAGTCCAGGGTTCCAGCTAGGAAAATTCACAGAGCTTTAATTTCTGGATACCTACAAAGCTGTCTTAGATGACCTCAAAGAATTCCTGGGAAGCAACAAAACCTACAAAGTTGAGTTTGCTGCCATTTACCCTCGGGGAGCAGATCCAGCTTCTTGTGGGGCATACGTTTAAAATTCAGCCTGCAGAGCCGCAGCACACAGAGGGAGCGGTTAAAATTCCCAAGGTCGTGACTGCATCTCAAGGAGAGGCTAAAGAAACCAGAAACAGCAATGCTGCTACACATAAGGCAAGGTACATTTACTCTCTAAAAACCAAAGAGGATGGAACGACTTCCCAACAAACAAGTCCTCCTTATTCAAATGTATTTTAAATGATGCTACTTAGATCAAGAAATGCTCCGTTCCACTAAACACACTGCTTTCTCCACTCCAGAATCTCACTACAGTGACACTAGTAACATTTTGGGGCTAGATGATTCCTTTTAGAGGGGGCTGTCCTTTATATTGCGATGTGTGGCAGTATTTCTGGCCTCTACCAACTAAAAAGTAGTAGCATACCACTTCCAACAATGGCAACTACCAGAAACGTCTTCAGACATTACCCCACAGGGTGCAGGGAGAGACGCTGTCCCTAGTTGAGTACCACAGCTATATGCTACCAATCTTAGTACAATCTTCCAACAATGATCTTTCTGAAGCCCTCAAACATACTGCATGCAAGACAAATAATTAATGTCCCCAGTGCTGATAAATTACTCCATGATAAATTAAATTTCCTTACTTTCATTCCATTTTTTTTGGAAAACAATGTAGTTACATGAAAAGAAATAAACCAAGCGTAAGATGCTCAAACAGTATAAAAACTGCAGGGACAGGTGGGTATTAATGAAGAGCTCAAATAAAGCAACTTAACATTAAATATCACAAACACACTTTGGGCAAAAGCAAACAAGGTTTCTTGTGTGTATTTTGAAGTTAAATTTAATGCAGTTACTTCATCTCTGAAATTCAAGTTCCTCCAAATATACCGTTAATTTATCACATTTTTAGAAAACAAGCTATGAGTCAGACGGACTTCAATGAGGAACCCAATTGATAGAGGCAGCCTTACCATCTGACATTACTTAAAAGAAAAATATCCAAACAACCTGATCAAACAAAAAACCTGGGCGTGGTGGCTGCCATTTATACTTAGCTTCCGAATTCAGTGGCTCTCTCTGAGAAATGTAAAACTGAAATATTCACCAAAAGTCATAGGTTTCAAAATAATATTAATCTCTGGCCAGGCACGGTGGCTCATGCCTGTAATCCCAGCAGTTTGGGAGGCTGAGGAGGGTGGATCGCCTGAGGTCAGGAATTCAAGACCAGCCTGGCCAACACGGCAAAACCCTGTGTCTACTAAAAATACAAAAATTAGCTGGGCGCAGTGGCACACGCCTATAATTCCAGCTACTCCGGAGGATGAGGCAGGAGATTTGCCTGAACCCAGGAGGCAGAGGTTGCAGTGAGCCAAGATTGTGGACCACTACATTCCAGCCTGGGCAATAGAGTGAAGACTCCATCTCAAAAAAGAAAAAGAAAAAAGGATATTAAGTCTTTGATACATGTTTCCCAGAATCAAATGTAAAGAGGAAACTGGCCATTTTTGGCATGAGGAAATATAATTACACAGAGGCAAGGTTGCCAGTTTCTATCTAGCTCTAGAGGTCTTCTTTTCCAAGGCAGCCATCTGATTAAGTTTTTAAACTTTCAGGACAGGTCCTTTGTCTAAAACATTAACTGAACAAACAGCAACCCAATTCTAAGGCAAGGAGCCTTCGCAGCAAAGCTGTCTGGACACAAAGCTACCCCTTCAACTCATACTGCCAGTGGGAAACTCTCAGCAAGACCAGAGGGAAAACCCCACACTTAGGAACATGATCTAATTTTGCTTCTAGGAATCAAGTTTTCCAAGTACAAATAAAGCTAAGACTTCTAAGAAATGATTCATTCCATTTAAAGGGTGGAGGAGAACCCATTAAGTAGAAACCTAACTCACAAAACATATCATTATTGCGACTAGGGTAGGAAGTCCCACAGATAGAGCGGTTTTCTTATTGTGTAGGGATTCTTCACCACAGCTTCAAAGATAGTTAGAGGGTTCAAAAATGGGCCTGAGGAGAAAGGGAGAATGATGAGACCCTATCAGTTACATGTAAATCTATGTGTAGATATATATATGTGTGTCTTTTTTGTGAAGGAGATCTCAAGAATTCGTCAGATTATCAAAGCAGGACAAGACTTGGTAGAAGTTATGAAATACTAACAGTTGAAAACTTTCCTTGGCCATGCGGCTCCTTGGATTAACACATGTTACCAGTGCAAAGTCACTCCATGTTTAGGACAGCCACAGGCTGGAACTGTTACTGAAACACCAGGGGTTCAGTCGAGGTCCAGCCTGCTCGCTGCACAGAAAGCCAATCACTGAGGTGACAAGTATTGCCAAGGAAGAAGGCTTTAATTGGTTGCTGCAGCTGAGAGAGGAGATGGGAGCTCAGCCTCAAGTCCATCTCCCTGACTGAGTAAACTAGAGATTTATACAGTACGGAAGAAATGTAACAATGTATAAGGAAACAAGAACTAAGGAGGAACAAGGAGACATCTGGTGCAATGGTCTGGTGAGCTTCAGTCCTTTGATACTTTTTAAAGAGGCCTGACGGTCCTCTCCTGAGGAAGAAACTCAAATAAAACAAATACCAGTTTTAAGCTTTAACAGCAGAAGGGTCAATTTCTATGTTTACCCAAAACAACTGTCTATGGGATTATTGGGCAGGTTTCAGAAGCACATCCATTTTGTTCTTCCACACACTTGTAAGGCTTACCACGTGGGGGACCTATCGAGAAACAAACATGTTCATCACAACAAAAGAATATTCACACGATAATCACGACTAAAGGAAATATGTAAGGTTGGCACTGCAAGAGATGTACTGTCCTTAACCAACATTAATAAAAAAGTTGGAGATGTGCTCCTTCCCTCACCCTGGCTCTAAGCAGATACACATCAGCATGTGACCCAGGGCACCCCAGCAGGAGGGATGAGTGAGAAGACTGACACAGCAGAAGAAAATGTCACCATCAATCCTCACAAAATTAACAGTGACTCATACCACCACAGCCTCTTTTTCAACAGCCAGTGGGAGCAAAAAAACCTTACAACTTCGCTACCAAGAGAAGGTTCTCAGACTCCTCTTCACGTCGCCAGCTTTTCTATTTTCAAGGGTGAAAATGAAGTCAACCCAGTTTCTTACAAAATGTCATCTTTCGAAAACAGAAATGGACAGTGAAAAGAAACTGTGTCAAACGCAACACGTGATGAACATCATCGACCAGTAGTTGAGTCTACTCAAACCATGATGCCTCTGGCTTCTGTGTTTCTCCAGTTAAACAAAGGTGAGAAACGAGGATGGATACCCACCTGCCATACTATGGATAAAGGGTTTCCAGAGAGACGAAGTTAGGTACTGTACAGGTTTGATTTGCAAAATAACCGAAGGTAAGGACATAGCATCTGATTAACATAAAGACGGAAGCACGGCTACATGTTGGGATCTTGACTTTCTCTCACCTCAACGGGATACCTCCTGCCATTGATGCTGTGTTCAGAGCCCGCTGAGCCATTGCTGTGGCCCCAGTGAAATTCCACCTTCTCGGCTTTGAATCTGCCAGGCAGACCAGCTCCACTGACAAAATAGTCGTCTTTCAGAAGGATGGCGACTGTGTGAAACAGGTGAGAAGAGAGGAAAACAAAGTGAGTTTCAAAACCAAACGGAGTTTTTCTGTTGCTTCTAATGAAGTTCATGATTACCACGATATGAATTATGTCCTCATGTACCTGTGAAAAAACATGATGAACACACCCGCCTGAATAAATTAGTTCATTCTAGCTGCAGAATGCTCTCAGAGCACCAGTTGGCCCTAAATCATGACACTTCCCAGGGAATGATCTCAGAATTACTTATCCATTCAACAGATTTAAAAAAAGGGGGGGAGACAATGACAGAATAAGTCGCTCTGACTCAGTGTCTCCTAAATCTGCTTAATGGTCAAAATCATCTAGAGAGCAAGATTTTTCCTTTTAAGCAATGATTCATGGTGCTACCCCAAGATTCAAGGTCTGGAACAAGATAGGAAATACATATATGAAATAGGTATGTTTCTTTGGTCAGAAAATGTAGGCAAGATATCAGGAAATAAAAATTTGTAGGTGGGACTATTAAGGCAACAGTAAGTGGGAAGAGAGCTGGAAGTCTGTATTTGATAACAGTACCCAGGAAAGTATAATACAAAATCTACTCTCGAAGTCACTCAAATACTGACAGATAACTAGTTTTCTTTACTGTTTACTTTAGTTCCAAGCACAAAATAATTTCCCTTAATCCATCCAAAAGAACACATAAGAACATCCACAACATACGGAACTTCAATCAAATTCCAACTCTAAATTTCAAAAATATACTGCTCTTGGGAGGAGAGATCCAAGATGGCCGATTAACAGAAGCTCAGGATTGTAGCGCCCAGTGAAAGCGCAGAGAGCGAGTGGACGCCAAACTTTCAGACGAATTTTTGTTGCCCACAGACAGGGAGATTCCCAGCGGAGGAGCCACACGGGTCACCAGCGCGACTTTTGTGGCCGGCGCGGCTGTTTTGCCGGCGCCCCGGCACGGCGCTTCTCAGTGCTGAGTATACTGGACGGGGTGCCCTTTGAGTCAGGCTCGGCTGGTCCCATCCGAACAAGGAGAACAGGAATTGGAAGCGCTGAGGACTGAGAGTTTCACAGTAAGCACAGCTGAACCCGGGAAGGCCTAGCTCTGTGGGGAAAGGGCGTCCGCCAAAGGAAAACTAAGAAACAG